>VMRN01000039.1:9983-32724 GCA_010277015.1 Poeciliopsis turrubarensis
TTATAGGGAAGTCAAAAGAATCATTTATAAGATTTCCGAATCTCCAGTAACTTGCTCTAAAACTTTGAACGGGTTTCGTTGGTTAGACCTTGTGTACATCTGGTGAAATGAAACGAAAACATCAAAACTCTTGGTACTTTTCCATGAGTCATGTCATGTGCTCAGTTTTCATTTGTTATTTTTCCTGTGAAGCATTATGTAAAATAAATCTCTTAAATGATAAATATCAGCTTAACTCTACCAGACCCATTTTAGTAGAATCAACCAGATTGCACTAGGGGCGCCCTGCAGTGTCCATGACCTCCAAGATCATGCAAGTTTTTGTAAGTTGTGAAAAATATGGAAAACCTAATTTCAAATTTGATGCCACTGCACTTGTCTCTAATAATAATAATAATTAAATAATGATAATAAAAAAATTACTTCTCTGCTGGACATCTATACAGTTGATACACAACATAAATGTATGTGACTTTAATATGTCTAAGGTGAAGACTCCAGCATCACTTAAAGTGCTAAGAAACAACATCAATAGATCAATTCCTTTAAGGGTTGTGGCATTTATCAAGGTAATATTTGTGAAACGGCAAAAAAAGTGGCTGTTTTTTTGAAAGTTATAAAACTACTAAGATAGGTATGATAGATAGCAGCACATTGCACAAAGACAAGTGTTCCCAACCCTTTGGGAACCAAGAGCTACAACTCAATAGTCTTCTGAAAGCTATTATATGACAGATGTGAAAATTATAAATGAAACTGTATTGACTTATGTTGTACGCAAGTATATCCCAGTTACAACAGATATTTTAAACTGAAAGAAAGCCTTGTGCAGTTTTTTGGTTAGTGGGACTTCTGACACTGGGAGGAGGAAGTTTCTCATGGTCTGAGCTGTAGAAGTTTGTTGCAAGTCTCAGGCAGGCCAGCAGGTGTCAATCAGTCCTGCTAGATTTGTACTTTGATTTGATGAATTAAAATCCACAAATAAATGGATCCAAAGAGCAGGATCAACATGAAAGCATCTTTTGAGGTTGGGATACTTTTCCAATAGCAGGTTCCAGAAGTTTTAGAGGTTTTACCAGATAACCAATTTTATTTGTGCCAGCTAATTTTCAACAGCTGAGCAATACAGGTTGAAAGTGTTATTTTAGAGACAGTTTCATCATTATGTCCACTATGGCAAACACAAATAGCTATTCTCACTTTATTTCAGTAAAGAGCCTAAAACTCAAAGTACAATGGCCACAGTGAGCCACGTCAAAGGGAAAAAAATGCTGAACAACAAGTGAATAGCAACTCACAGTCACTTGTATTCTTCCTCTCTCTCTCTCTCTCTCTCTCTCTCTTGCTCTGTCTCTCATTCTGTCTCTCTCTTTCTCTTCCTGTTTCTCTCTCTCTCTCGCTGTTGGCTCTACAAACTTGGCAACTGAGTGATAGACAACTCCTCAAGCTGACAGAGCAGAAAATATATATAAATGCAGGAATCCTTTTAGAGTCCTGGTTCCATTCGTCATCCTGCTGCTTTGGTTTCTGGATTCCTCTAAAAATCGTCCCGCCACTGAGACACATAAAAACTCCTTACTGGATTCCACATCGAGCTCCACCTGCCTGACAACCTGCTGTCACTGATCCATCCTGGAAGAACACAGAGAGCCTGTCAACCACAGTCCCGGAAAACTCACTTACGTCCTCCTCAAGCCTTCGTTTTTTCCAGAAGAGGTTTGAGACAAAACAATAATTATTTAAAATTAAAATCTGATGAGTTTTTCAGAGTCATAACAAAAACAGGAGACCATGTCAAAAGTCAAGGTACAAAAAATGAATATTTGATAAAGATAAGATATAAATAACAAAAACTACTACACAGACAAACACAAGAAGACTAAAGAGGTGCACAAGGAAAGACACACAACCCAACACACCAAATGCCAGGGTTGAACCAATTAGTTAAAATATAAATCACAATAATCTGACAAAGCTCATTGAGTATCTTGTGTTATTTTTGTATTAGGATATTTTTGTCTGCAGAAAGAGGGCAGAATTTGTTTGTGCATATTTGGAATTCTTTTTTGAATATCTTCAGCCTTAAACTCAATAGAGGTCAATTTAAGAATGAAGGTTTTGATCACTCTATCATATTTTTATGTACGGTCAGTCTGCCTTTTTTTAATTAGTCTAAAGTTATAGCTGGTCCAGAGATAACTACCATATGACTATCGTATGAGGTGGAGCTGTTCTTGTCATAAACTCTGTAAAACACCATCCCGTGCAGATATTAAGATTAAACCTTGTATACAATGGTTTGAATATTATAGAGCATGATAATTTACACAAAATTTTAGAACAATGAACAACATTTATGTGAGAAAAATGCTTGTGTTGTTGGAGACGCCTCAAACTGGTATATTTTAAGACAACCAATCAGATGCCAGGAATCAGAACCCACCTCCTACTTAAAGTTGAACCAGTGGCCAAACAAAGACAGTCTCAAAATGATTCTGTTTTGGATCACACTTCTCCTTCACCAAGGATGTGAGTTAAATATCAATTTATTTCAATTTGTCTTGTAAAAATTTGAATGCCTGTTATTTTTATGACTGCTCTTGCTTCCAGTTTTGTGGTCTTATTGCACACTATGGAGTGCCTTTACTTTTTTTGACTGATTGTTTGACAATTTCTTCTCTTTCTATTTAATGCAGATGGTTTGGTTCCAGTGATCACAGCTCATCTTGGTGAAACAACAACACTTACATGCACGTTGCCTGCTAATAAAGACAGACGTAATAAACTGTTTTGGTACAGGCAAACTGCAGGAGATACTCTGGAAGTTGCTGTAAAACTTATAAATCTTGCAAACCCAGAGTATGGAGCAGGTTATTCTCACTCAAGAGTAAAAGCTGTCCTTACTGATGAAGTGAGCAACCTGACCATTTTAAAAGTAGCTCAAGAAGATGAAGGAATGTATCACTGTGGCTTTACCGACTGGAACCAAAACGTTTGGCGGGGGATGTACTTGTTAATAAAAGGTAAAGTATTTTAAAAGGTATTTGGCTTTTCTTTTTTATTTTTTTATCAAAACGTTTACAAAATTGCATGAGAGATTAATAGATTTTTAATAGAAGAATATGTATAAATTTTGGATTAGTTATGTTTGTTTTTGCAATGCTAAAGTAACCTAATTAAAATGAGCATGTTAATGCCTTCTTTAAAGTGAAAAAAATGTAAATTATGCTTTACGCTACAGTCCAGGATTAATTACTTCACTCAGCCATAATGCCTTTTACGGCAACTCTTGGCATTTCAGCTGCAGAAGTAATCTCTAGAAGATTTCTGAGCGAGAGAAATTAGAAAAAAAAAAAAATATATGTATATTTATATATAAATATAGAAGATAAAAAAAATTTACAATTGTAATTTTTAAAATTCTATATTTTGGTCATTGAGAAAGTGTTTGAGATGATCTGTTCCCATTTATCAATCACAATCCTCTGGCGGCCCAATAAATTTAGCTTTTTAACTTTACAAACTTTATAGTTTTACCTTATCTTAATATTTAACTGTTTACTTAATTGGACTGGATTTGTTCTATGCTAAATAATGAGAGCTGCACTCAGAAGAAACATGACACATTAATTAGAAAAGAGAAATGGTGGAGAGCTCAAACTCTAAGATGTTAGCGAGAACTCGATGCAATATTTGTTTCTTGCTGTATATTTTATCCGTCTCCACGGCTGTGTTATAATTCTGAATCTGGAATATGTCACAAATATGAGTAGCATTTTCTAACATTTTGTACAATAATCTACAGGAAACACTGTGGGAACATCAAACTACAGAGTAGTTCAGAAGGAGATGGTATCAGATTCCGACGGTCCAGACGGTTATGTGACTCTTCAGTGCTCCATCCTCTCAGATTTTCAGAACAAGACTTGTTCAGAAGACCTCAGTATGTTCTGGTTCCGATCAGATAAATCTCACCCGGATATCCTCTACACAGATGGAAACAGAACTAACAGATGTCAGAAGAAAATTGATGATCAGACTGGACGGGTTTATAATTTTTCTAGAAAGATCAGCTCCTCTGATGATGGGACTTACTACTGCGCTGTGGCCACATGTGGAGAGATATTATTTGGAAATGGAGCAAAGCTGGAAGGTTGTATGAATTTTTTGGTTTCCATTGAAAAATACATTTTCAAACATAATCTTTTCCATAAACATTTTTTTTTTGTCTTTTCTTCACAGAGCGAAAGGGAGACCCTGAATTTCCCGTACTATTGATAGCTGTGACCTGTTTAATTATTTCCTTGATTGTCAATGCTGTGTTTGTCTTTTACCGATTTCCAAGAGCAGCATGTAAAAAAATTAAAGGTAAATGTCATTGAAATTCTGGGATTTAAAAGCTATCAGAAACATTAGTTAAGCTCTGATTTGTACTCACATCCCCTTGATCGCTTTACAATACTAAAATCACACTCAATAACAATTTTGAAATCATATAATCATGTACAATAAGCAGGGCAAATTTCAGATTCTTGACAGAAGAAATGACAGTTTAAACTTTGCCTAGAAGTTTCAATCTGTAAAAACAAGGTTTTAGAGTCAGATTAAGTCAGATTCAGATTCCTCTTGTTTCTTTCTCTATGATTAGAAGTAGAAAGCACCTCTTCAGAAGAAAGATGGAGGAACTTGAGTCAGCAAGGTGATCAAATTGTAAGTGAAGTCAAAAACTCAAGTGAACACCTACTGAAATTTTTTCTATCATCATGCATTGTAATGATTTTTTTATTTGCTGTGCAGAATGAAGATGGATTAGATCTGAACTATGCAGCTTTACAGTTCAGTGCTGGGAAAGCTGCAAGAGGAAAGAAGAGAAAAGGGCCTGAGGACAGTGTGTATTCTCAAATTAAACTCTGAACATCTTTCATATGTGCAGGATGTTTAAAACATCAATGGAGTGAAAATGAGTGAATAAATATAGCAGAAAAAATGTGTTTTGTTCTTTGATTTTTCCATAATGACAAGTTTTACTTTTGTTACTCTTTGTAAGTAAAATTGTAGTTCTTTCATTTAACTGTAATATCAAGAGTGCTGACAAAACTTCACCCTGAAGTTTTATCTGAAATCTGGTATTTGTATAATTAATTCTGGTCATTGTCTTTTGAATTTTTTAGCATATTTTTCTATATTTATGCTCACATTCAGATATATCTTGTGGTTTTTACCTGTAAAAGCTATTACATAAATAAGGATAATTTACTTCTTTTTAATCATGAGCTGTTGAAAACACCTTGGTGAACGACACTGCAATAACATGCACATTTGGAGCAAACATGTAAAAGGTATCAACAAGACAAAAAAAAAAAAGAAGCAAATTAGGAGTGTTTCCATCTACTTTGGATCAACCAGTCTAAATCTAAGTCTGATGTTGATATTGTGTTATTTCATCAAATGTTGATACAATGCATGGTTGTAATAAACAAAATGTAGAGTTTACAAACTAGCATGGATCACACATCTAAAAAACCCTGAGAGATTTGAACTTAAATCTTTCGGAGTTTTGTGGCTCTAAGGCATAGATCCACCAGTGGATGGGAGGATATGCTGCGTCAGAACTTATATGGCAAAAAATAACTTTCCATTTCATTTTTACCACATGATGTCTTACAAAAAAATGTTCTATCCATCCGTCCGTCCGTCCATCCATTTTCTTACATCCTTGTCCCTCGTGGAGTCAGGAGGGATGCTGTTGCCTATCTCCAGCGAGGCATTTCGGGCGAGAGGCGGGGTTCACCCTGGACAGGTCGCCAGTTCATCACAGAGTAACCTTTTGGAGAAATTGAGGAAGTTATTTTGAAATTTGCTATTTTCATCATCCTTTTCTAAATGCACATAAAAAACATAAATGGAAATATGGTTACAGATATACACATATGATGATATACACTCATAACAGATGTTATGAGCGTCACATGTGTGGAAAGAAAATACTTTCTTTCTACACATAGACACCATTTAAATGGTGTTTCTTTTGTATATTCATGAACATTTATGCAATTTGAGGAGATTGTTAGACTCTGTTTTATGCAATCTTAAGAGTATATGAACAACAGTATATGTGCTGTCCTGTTGTTGTTGTGTTTGTTAATGTAGAAGTTATAACATCCTCACCACACTTGTTTTCAGGCTTATATTTCAATGGATTTCAGTAGACAACATAACCTTTCTGTGAATCTGGTGCTATAAGATGCTCCCACACCTTTATGTTTTTGTCTGTCAAAATAATCCACTTGAATATCACAACCATGCATACCCACATATCACCATCATATCACACATCGGTGTGCTGATGAAATTGTGCTTATCCTCATGTTATGCAGTACAATTTGTCTTCTCTGAGGCAAGGCAAAGCAAGGCAAGGTATTTTTTTATATAGCACATTTTCAGCACCAAGGCAGCTCAAAGTGCTTTATATGAATTCGAGGAAATACAAACAAACAAACAAAAAAAAAAACAGAAGAAAAGCAAAAGAGAAACAAAACAACCAAAATACTTCACAATCATGAATTAGTAGGAGTTTCTCTAAGGAACAAGAATAAATACTCCGCATTTTACAAATTAGTAGGAGCCTCCCTTGATAAACTAACAGGAGTTTCTCTAAATCTTTAGTTTGTTCTAACTAATAAGAATGAGTGGGACGCAATGACAACATTGGAAAGGATATGGCACATCTAGCGAGATAAGGCACAGACACGGAGCCAGTGAAAGGTGATGAAACTCATGGTGTGTATCGGTTTGCTGTGAATGTGTAAGCATGTGTGTAACCACAAGCTATGTAGTTCTCCCAGGCAACAGTTTCTGATGTGATGGTTTTATCTAAGAGCAAGTCCTTGGGGGTGCTCTGTTCCACAGTCATACGGATGTCTTCAGATGGAAGGAGATGGAAAGGAATGTCATGTTTACAAATCATCCAGGACATTTGAAATAGCCAGCCACCCAAAGCTGACACATGGGAGCCAGTTCAGATACAGATGGTATATTTAGATTGGGTAGACTTTAGCATTTCAATCTGCACTAAAGTCTCACTGGTACATCTCTGTTGATTCCAATCATCCAAATTAGTACAGTTCTTTCCATAGGGCTAAAACTAGCAACTTCTCCAGCATCAATTCTACTCTGATAGTGAGTCCGAGGGTCCACAGCTGGCCTGCAAATTTCAGCAAGAATCACATCCAACTTGCGCATCTGACCTACAGCATGTCAGTCTGGGTATTTGCTGGTTGGCCCAATCCATCACAAATTTGTCAATATGCCAGGTATCCACTAACTCCAAACAGCAAGGAATCTTGTATTACACTTGGTATACCCTAGCAAGACAAGTGGGCTCTCCTCTGCCCTGTCTTCTCATTGAGAAAATTTGATCAATTGCATCGAGAGGTCAGTGGACCAGATCCATAATTTGTTGATTCGGTGGATGCTCAAAGAGAGACTCCAAAAATGCAGCACAAAAGCACAAAAATAGAGCATGTAGGGTAAAGGTGGGTAGAGAAGGAGCAGAGGAAACAAGCGTCCGCCTTCACTGAGAGCAAGGGAGCAGAACTCTGAGAAAAAAATAATCTCAACTTATGTCAAAGCTGCTGGACTTCCTGACAATTCAGTCACTTTTGGGCATTTGCTGAATATTTAACTATTTGTGTAGGACATCTAAAAATTTAGTAAAATATGAAAATTTAACACTAAATAAGACTGTGCTCTCATTGCAAAAATAAAATTCCTTATTCTGACAAGGCAGAACACTGTAAATGTTTCATCTCTGATTACAATAAACATGCAATGACATGTTGTGCATCAAATGCATCAGTCTTCAAAAGACATGAATTTAAAATTTTATGAAAAATTCCCTGAATTCTCTGCATTTAAATCAACATATGTAGCATTTTTGGACAGTACAACATACAGTCCAAGACAAGTTGATATATTTCTCGGTTTTTGTGAAGTGATGAGGAAATTACAAAACCATAAGTATCATACCATATACAAACAGATACCTTAACAGCACAGATTTGCAACAGCACAATTTTTTTCCAGCAAATGAACTTCAGGGGTTTGTTGGATCCACCATTTTACAAATCATAATAATTTCTAAGAATATATGCTACTTTGTAATTTGTCTGTTGGTATTGTTCACAAAAAACATGATATTTTAAAAATTCTAGGATTCCTTAAAACAGAAAATACCAGGGAGTCGAACAAGGCGCATAACAGAGAACATGAGATAGTTTATGCAGATGACTGAGGAGTCTGCTGTTTGTCTAGCAAGAATTTAAAACGCACAAACAATACTGGAAAACCGATTTGATAAAGGATAGTTTTTCTAATATAGTTTTATGAACTAAAAGAAGAAACAAAGTCATATGAAAGAAAGGAGAAACAAAATGTCTTCTGCAGGAGAGTTTGCCTATTGTAACCCTCATCACCCTCTGTGACTGCACCTTTAAATAGGTCAATACACCTGATGTAAATTGTAGCCTGAGAGATCACAGCCTTTTGAGATGTCAATTCAGGATTTTCCTGCTGCATTCAGAATGTGACTCGGTTTTCAGATGAATATCTGTATTTATATCTTCATCTAAATGGTGTAGTTGCAATCAATCAATCAAATTGTATTTGTATAGCACGTTTCAGCTGCAAGGCATTTCAAAGTGCTTTACATAATAATCACAAAAACACAAAGTCATGCAACATAGAATCCATAATCAAAAACTACATTAAGTCAAGTGCCATAACAATGCAAATAAAACCTTTTTAATATGTAGGTGCAATTGCTGCACCTTCAGCCAATAATCGCAAAATTTGTAATTGATTACGTGTAAAATCCAACTCTAAACAGGTGCATTTGAAGTGTTGTTCAATTATTGACCATCAACATGACAATTGAATGAATATTGCTATAACTACAAGGCCTGGCCCCGAGAAGAGAAAGACTTTTGGTGCAGGAAATGGTCTTTGATTGTGCATTTTGAGATAACCAATCAGATGCTCTCGTAACCACTCCTCCTTCTGTCACTAGAATAAAACCTTGTGTTTCTGTGAAAACAGCTTAAAGATGAATCTGTTATGGCTCGCACTGATCCTCCTGCACCAAGGATGTAAGTTAGACAACAAACAAAACCTCTGAATGTTTGTGAGCATAAGAATTTGAACATATGTATCCTCATATTTTATTTTTTTCTGTAGGTTGTGTCTTATTTGTTTGTTCTGAATAGCAAACAATGCTAACATGTTTTATTCTGCATATTGCAGATGCCTTGGTTCCAGTGACCATCGTTCAGCTTGGAGACACTGTAACTTTGAAATGCTCTTTTCAAGAGGAAAAGAAGAGCAGCAGCAGTGAACTTCACTGGTACAGACAAAGTGCAGGAAATACACTGGAATTAATTGTGAAGCTCATTGAAAATACCACACCTACTTATGGACCTGAATTTTTGGACTCAAGACTGACTGCAACATATACAGCGAAAATTAGCAATCTGACGATTAGGACGACGACTGAAGGAGACGAAGGCATGTATCACTGTGCGGTGATTGACTGGAACAAGAACATTTGGCAAGGGACCTATTTGCTACTACAAGGTATTTTAACTATTAAATTTACTTCAACAAAACAAATACTTAGAAATAAACACTTTCCTTTTGATTTGTATAAATATTAAAAGACATCTTAATAAATAATCCAGTACAAGGTTATCCAAAACACGTTTTGTCACATATGACATTTGAGCAACTTCTTTTAAATTTAAAGATAAACACCTAGCCATCAATCGCTATGTAGAATAGATATATTGTTGGGTGAACTGTTGAAAATTATTAATTGTTTTACTTTACAAATGCACAAGCAAGTAAAATAAAGTGAGGAAGCAAAAAGTAAAAGTGGGCAGACTTTTACTTTTGCAGCAGTATAGAAACTGTTCAAAAATCCAGCTGTGGTTCTCAAAAGACCTCTAGCATCTCCCAGAGGTCAACTGAAAAGGAGCTAAATGGATGAGATTTCTCATAACCTTTTCCAAGTTTTAGCATAAGTAAATGCCAAAGTCATAGGGTAGAAGTACTCAAATGTAGTATGTATTTGTAAAATGTATTTTTGATTTTGACTTTTTAAAAATTGTAATTTCTTCTTACAAGAATACATTTAAGCTAAAAAGTATTTATAGCCCTGACAGATTTGGGATTAAATTAATCACCTAACATGTTTCTTTTCAATGAAAGTAATTTTCACATAGTGATGGCAAGTCTATTATTTGTTAAGTTTATTACATTTTAATTCAAGTCTAATATATTTCCAACACATTTCAGTAGCAAAGAAGTTCAAAGAAGTTTACATAAAAATATATCAAAATGAACAAATTAAAGAATATGTGTAACATGTCTAAACAACATCATTCAGTAATTGAAATTTATGATAATTCAATATAATTGTAAATAAAGTGAAACTCAAGAAGTAACACTCAACCTGTTGAAAGAAAAAGTGATTTAATATGTTCTCAATATTACCTACTAACCACATATTAAGGTATTACTCATAGTGCAAACAAAACTATCCCAACTCTAAACAGTTTGCTAAGACTTATCAATAATTTGTTTTTACATTTTTATAATTGTAGTGCCTAACAAAAAATGATCTTTTATTTAGGAAACACTGTGGCGTCTTCAAATTACACAGTTGTTCAGACGCCAACAATATCACATCCAGTTCATCCAGGAAGCGCAGTGACTCTTCAGTGTTCGGTCCTCTCTACCTCTGACAACAAGAAATGTTCAGGAGACCTGAATTTGTTCTGGATAAGAGCTGGAGACAAATCTGTTCCAAACATCATCTACACTGATGGAAACAGAGAAAACAAATGTGAAGAGAATTTGGACTCTCAGCAGAGATGTGTGTACAATGTCTCTAAAATGGTCAACGCATCTGATGGGACTTTCTACTGTGCTGTGGCCACATGTGGAGAGATATTTTTTGGGACTGGAACAAAATTGGATGTTGGTATGATTTTGTGTTTACATTCAACAACATTAATGTAAGAAAGTGATGAAATTAGATAAACAATGGTTTTATTTTTTCCTCAGAAGCTAAAACTTTTTTTGTGTGTGTCTTTCATTTATAGCTACATCTCAAGATGACTTTGTCATCCTGGTGGTAACAATTACCTGCTTGGCAATTTCTGTGATTATAAATATACTTTTCTGCTGCCAGATCCCAAGATCATCATGTAAACTTGTTACAGGTAAGTGCTAAATAACACATTTAATAAAATAAGATAAATGGAAATAAAAAAAGGCATCAAGAAAGATTCTTAAATGGTTTTATGGTTTTGGAGAATACTACAAATTAAGTGACATAATCTAGTTAACATGCTTTTAGTTAGGCATTGTGTGAAATAACATGCTTCTAGTAAAGCAGCTTGTACTGTTAAAATTCTTGTGTTAGTTATGAAAAATCTAATTAAACTGTGGATGCTCTTCAAACTGTTGGGTTAAATACATGACCATATTTATCTTTTGTGGATACTCAGGGAAAGAAGCGTCCGGTTCTCGAGCAAAACAAACCACCTGGGGGGAGTCAAAAGATTTTACTGTAAGTAAAAATGTAAAATCATTTTAATTGTTAAGGTGTAATGAAATATTAACCACCCATCTGGTATGGCGACAACATTTTTGATAAATTCTTCCTTTGTTTGATAGAATGAAGAGGAACATGAATTGAACTATGCAGCGTTACGTTTCTCTGGAGCTAAACGGATGAAAGGAATGCCAACGAGAGAGATCAAGACTGACGAGAGTGTATATTCACAAGTGAAACACTAAAATATAAATATGTGGTTGTAATTTTTTCTGGGAGCAGAATCTCACACAGGGAGTGAATAAAATGAAAATATTTTCTTGTTGTTTTATGCCGTAAAGATGCATAAATGCATATGTTTGCCATTTGCAGTATTTTCACAGAATTAAAAGTTTCTATCTTATTACTTGTATTTTTTTAATGTTTAAAAACAATTTCAGCTGGATATTTAGTTATAGATATGTTTTTCCTGTAATAAAACTGTAAAAAAAAGTAGTATAAAAGTTGATCTGATGGTGGATAGATGGTAACTTTTAACAAACTAAATTCAACTTTTCCGCCTAATTCACCCAGATAACATAGACCTTAAAAATACACTGAAACAGCTCTGCTTGTATTTTTTCGAAAGAAGACAATCTGGAACTTCATATAAATGCAATAAGTAGTAACATACAGTGTATTCTTCACTTTTTCAACATTTTGTCATATTAGCCTTACTACAAATTCTTTTTAATTTATCTATTTCCTTAAAGTTTTACTCACAAATTCACCATTATGAAAAGGTAGAAAATAGTTTTTGAGTGATTTGTAAATTTATTAAAATTAGATAATCAAGAAATCACATTGATGTCGGTATTCACAGCCTTTGCTTTCTGCTTGGGTGATCCACGTTTGGCAGCCTCAAGTGTTTTTAAATGTGATATCATAAGCTTAGTCAGCTTATATTTGTGCAGTTTTGCTCATTCTTCTTGCAGTACATCTGAATCTCCATCAGGTTGGATGGGGTTGGTCTGTGCAGACATTTTGTAACCTCTCCAAAGATCTGATCAATCAGATATTCAGAGTGATTCTACACCCAATCCTTTGAGAGCTAGGCCATGTGCTTTTTATTAGTAATGTTTCATCACTCATCTACTGGAGGGAACATGCTAGACAGGAACATGCGATCACTAACAGTTTTCAAATTTATTTAAACACAAGCTAATTGATTTAAGCATTTCTTAATGTAGATCATTAAGAAATTAGTTAATTCCCTTGGATTAACTGATTATAGCACATCGGTAGATAGGTGGAAGTTTCATTTTGGCAAATTTGATTGAGAGGAAGAGGAGAAGCATCGGGATGTCAACAGTGAAGGAAGATGGATTTTTGTTGATATTTTCATAATTTTTAACAAAGCATAAGAAAATGGAACCAGTCAGGGCAGCACATTATTGATATTTATTTCAGTCTATGATTTTTTTGTATTTGTTGTTGCAGCAGCACCCCCTTCAGATGCTGCCTCCCAATGCAACTGTATGTGGCCTATGTCAAGCAAAAGTCCTGCTTATATGAGATACAGTTTTGTTTGCTGTCCAAAAATGAGGCTGAAGTTCCAAGTCTTCTTTTGTGGTTTTTGTATTGAGGTTACTTGTTTCACTTATCAACTTGTGTGCCGGTTGAGGGAGAAACCTTCAACCAGATACAGTAAGATGTGTTTCAATAATTGGTGCACGAATGGAGCTTCCACCACAAACACCTCCTCATTGTTGAAAGCTAGCAGTGTGCTCTGTCTCTTGAAGCACATGGTGTGCTGAAAGAAGAAGCAGAATGGTGGGGATGGGTCGTCTTGAAGCTTCCGCAGGAAACTGCATAGATAGCCTGGCCATGTCAGGTTAAACCAGAGTTCTATTTTCATCTTGTTCCAGTGTCGTGCCATTGTGGTACAGCAAAACTCCAATGCATGGCAACAACTGTTCCAACTGCACCACACCTGGGATGACATTGTGTGCAGGTTGAGCCAGAGAGAATAGTTTGAAAGAGGGGTGAAGGAAGCTATCAAAAGAAAACAACAACACTGAACTCAGGGGCAAGGGTTGCAGTTTCAGCTTTCATGCATCTGCAATCCCTGGTTTGCAGTGGTGCACATTGTACTTACTTTTGAAAATGCTGAAGTATTAAAATGTACAAATTATATTTTCTAATATCATAACACTGCTGCATTATTTTTTGAGTTCTTTTACAGAAACATGTAATTTGCTGAAGCAACCTGATGATATACTGACATGTAGGATTAATCAGCTACAAAAAGTCAACACAACAGTTATGGGTTTGCTAACACCTAGCTGTTATTATTCTGGAGGTTGTTTTCATGTCATTATTAAGATGAAAATGTAAAGAAAACTTGTTTATCTGCTACCAATAAAAGCAAAGATGCTGCATTCAATGCTGTTGTTCAGCATATATGTGCTGTGCTCAACATCTATGTTTTGTTAGCTTTTGTGACCCAAACACAGAAATGTTGAAAATACATTGATAAACGATAAACTATTATTTATTGTTCAGCAAAATGTATGTTTTGCAAAACCCTATGCATGTGCTACTGGATTTACCTGTTGGAAGCTTGAAGTAAGTTTCAGATGTACATGTTTTTTTTTCTTTTGTAACTTTGGGGTTTAGAACAAATGAAAACATTAGGTAAGTATCATTTTTCAAAAACGATATTTAGGGGAGTATTTACTCCAACCACCGCTGATCGTCAGATGCTCTATGATTATCTTGCAAATCTTGAAATGCTTGATGATGGTACCAATCCCCAAAGGTTGTTGGACGAGAGGCAGAGTACACCCTGGACAACTTGTCACTCCATTAGAGGGGAATACAGAGACACACAGGACAAGCAACTACAACACTTACTCTAAACCACAAATGATTTAAAGTAATCATTTGTGGATTGTGTCTATTGGAGAAAGCTGGAGTATACAGAGAGATCCCAGGGATCCACCAGGACAACACACAAACTCCATGCAGAAAAACACTAAAACCAGGATTTAAATCAACAACCTTCTTGTTTAATTAGTTCAACAAATTGTTAGCATTATTGACAATGAGTAAAAACATCTAAGGCATTGGTTTAGAAAATCTTCCTGAGTTTGCCAGTCATCTTCATGTTTTTGAGGTATCCCTGGCTCAGAGCTCGATGACATGATAACAAATCCATTTTGTCTGGTATGTAGGAGCTGTAATAGATCTGTAACATGCAGAATGTCAAGCACTGAGGACTGCAGTTTATAACTCCTGATCAAATACAATATATTTTGGTCTAGTGATTGAGTTTGTTGCAGTGCATGTCCACCATGTCAATTTATAAAGCTGAAGAATATATGAATGAGGGACATTGGGTTAAAATGGAGAGACTCTTGTGTCTCTCTATAAATAACCCCGTAAATATGAGCAATATCCTATGTGTTCTGATTATCACAAGCTAATAATGTCCAGTGATGCATAAACAAAATAATTTGCCTGTACAGATTACAAACAAATTATGACTAATACATCTGCATAAAATGAGATAATACAGTGACACCCAATAGTGTATAAATTTTATACAATGTCTTGGTGAATTTTAGGTCATTAAAGTACAATAACCAAAACAAAGAATCGGAAGAGGGAAGAACGATTGTGGCAACAAATGTTCTTTGATTGGATATTTAAAAAACAAAACAAAACAAAGACATCCTGGAACACCACACCTCCTTCTCTAACTTAGGCAAGAACAAGTCTGTCAAAGAAGGGAGTGTCAAGATGGTTCTTTTGTTGGTTACACTGCTTCTCCTTCCTCAGGGACGTAAGTTAAACCCGCATTCATTTAAATTTTTCATCTAGTTGAATTACTATTAGATTAATGACAGCTAATGTCTATATTTTACATATCTTCTGATGTTGTCTGTTTTCTTTAACCTAATCTTACTTTTTATGATGTCATACTTATTTCCAAAATGCAGATATGTTGGTCCCAGTGAAAACAGTTGCCCTTGGTCAACCAGCAACTTTTACATGCCCATTTCCTGCTGATAAGCTGAGCATCAATGAAGTCCACTGGTACAAACAGAGTACAGGGGACACTCTTAAATTGATTGTGAGGCTGCGGAAGCATGCAGAGCCTGCATTTGGGCAGAAATTTTCTTCCTTAAGAATGATTGCATCAAAAAATGAGACTGTTAGCAGACTGACAATACTGAAAACAGATCCAGAAGATGAAGGAATGTATCACTATGCTGTCATCGAGTGGACAGAAAACTTTTGGCATGGGACCTATTTGTATTTCAAAGGTAATGTAAAAATATAAGCACTTACAATTGTTGCTGTTTCAGCAACTTTGAACAATTCTGTCACTTATGATGGAATATCACCTTTCTCAACAAGTTTATTATCAGAGTTTATTATCAGAGTGAAGAGATATAATTTTAACACCACAATTCTATATGCTCACCTGTAATTGCTCTAAACATATTGGGACAATCAGAATAAGAATTTATATTTAAAATAAAATAAGCCACAACCAAAATTAAGTAAGCAACTTCATCACTCGGTGAATAAAAATTTTAAATAATTAAAGCCACTCAGAGATCAAGAACTTAAGAAAAACAAGAAAGGGAAAAACTGTAGGTAAATAAGTCTTCAATTTCACTCTGTTCTTCATTTAATAAAATGTGTTAAAAAAATTTTTGATTGCTGTTTTTTCTTTAATAGAAAACGCTGAGAGGACATCAAAGCATACTATAGTTCAACAGTTGACGGCAGCAGATTCTGACCTTCCAGGAGACTCTGTGACTTTAAAGTGTTCAGTCCTCTCTAATCCTGACAAGATGTGTCCAGAAGACCTCAGTGTATTCTGGGTCAGAGCCAGATCACACAACTCCCATCCACACATCATTTACATAGATGGAAAGAAGCATGATGACTGCAATACGAGAAAGGACTCTCAGAGGAGATGTGCATTTTCTAAAAACATCAGCTCCATCGACATCGGTACTTACTACTGCGCTGTGGCCACATGTGGAGAAATATTTATTGGAAATGGAACAAAAGCCAAAGTTCAAGGTAATTGTATATTTTGACATATGATAATTTTATATTTTATGTATGATGTGTATTGCATCAGATAATGTGAGAGTAACTGCAAAGGCAGTTAGCTTTTACTCATTGTAACTCAAGTTTCTCCCTCCTTAAATAATGATTTAGGGTTCAACTTGTGGTTCCAAGATACGGACAAAGCCATTCTTCCATTGTGTGCAGTTTTAGCTTTAAGTCTCATTTCAACAGTTGTCCTGATACTCTCCATTAGCACAAGCAAGTATATGGACAACAAAGGTAATACAAGTTAACAGTTCATTTCTGTGTAGAACAGCATCAATCCTATTAATATATATTTTTGTTCCAATAAACAGCTGGGGTTGACCTACACAAGTACTGTGGTCATGAGAAAAGACAACAGGTAAAGTATTAAAATTTATATTTTAATATTAATAGTACAATTTTGTGTAGTTATATATTTTGATCAATCTTTTCTATTTCACAAGGGTGTGGAATATGGACAGATGTACTCTGTGGTTGTCTTCAACATAAGAAACCGGGAGGTGGATCCCTGAAACAACCATAGAGAGAGAAAGTTCACACGAATCAACGTTTTTGGACTTGAGATCTTTGGTGTTGCCTGTAACTAAAAATTGAATAGATACTTGTTTAGATCATATTGCTTTAGTAAAATAAGCAGAACTGTGAATGAAATAAGATCTATTATATTTCATCTGTATGCTAAACAAAGTGTGTTAAGTTTTCTTTTAATATGTTTTGTCTTTGTAAGAAAATATATAGAGTACATGTTTTTTGTTTATCTTTTAATATGCCTACCTAGAGGATACTTGAAATGTAATGTTCTTTATTAAAATTATTGTCCTGGTCTTCAAGTAATTTCTGTCTTTCTTTGCTACTCTAAATTCTTTCGTGACCAAAATTATTTTTCTAAAAATAACAAATTAATGCGAACACAATTTTAACAACTGTACAACGCATTTGTTTTCCATTTGTCATTCAATACATGTTTTGTCAAAAGATGTCGAAAAGAACATCTAGGAACTGATAAGATTCACGATCAAGGTTTTGATCTTGAAACTATTTTCTTAAGAAAAACACAAGGAAAATGGTAGACCACTCCGTTGGAAAATGTGAATATATCAATGTAACCTGATGCAATCAAGTTAAAATACAGTGTGTGCACATTTACTAGATATGTTAGTATCTTTAACATTTCTTTTGGTATATTTTTTAACCCCAAGCTTAATGGATTTAAGCATAGCAGGTGTAGTGTATCTGTGAATGAGGAAGCATGTGACCTAGGGAGGTCAACATTTTATATCAAGGTGTGCATAATTATATGGCAGTCTCTTTTATTTAGGCAAAATGGAGTAAAAATTAAATTTAACTGAATCTGAAAAGTTAACAATTACCAAAATTATCTCAGACAGATATCTGCATGATCACAAAACCATCACGTTTTGTGGCAAATAGTCTACAGCAGGGGTGTCAAACTCCAGTCCTCGAGGGCCACTGTCCTGCAGTTTTTCGATGTGTCACAGGTACAAAACACAGGAATGAAATAGCTTAATTACCTCCTCCTTGTGTAGATAAGTTCTCCAGAGCCTTGCTAATGACCTAATTATTCTATTCAGGTGTGGTGCAGCAGAGGCACATCTGAAAGTTGCAGGACACCCAGTGGCCCTCGAGGACTGGATGTTGACACCCCTGGTCTACAGGATTGCAAGAAAAGTGAACTCCAAAGGATTTGAGAAGTTTGAAGCATGAAGCATCCAGGAGCATGTTATCCTCCAGTTCCATCATATTCCATAACTACAACCTACCTGAAGCACCGAGAAGTGCAAGATTTTCAGTCCGCAGAGACATTGTCAAGGTAAGGGAGGCTGAAACCTGACCACTACTCCACATAACACTTAAGCTGATTCGTCTAGTCTGAACCAAAACATATCAGAAGAAACATTTTTCAAAGGATTTTATGGATGAAATGAGAATAATTCTTACTAGACCAAATGAACGGGCCTGCAGATGAAACAACGGAAATTACCGTGCTTCAATCACCCCAGAGGTGAGGTGCTGGTATGGGCTGGTAACCTTTTCAGGTGGAAGACTGGTTTGAAATCAACTCTAAAACTCACTGGCAGTTTTCAGAAGGCATTATCTTCAAGTAGTGGTACAGGAAGAAGTTTGCATCTTCCAAAAAGACAAGGATTGTTTTGGATGACAATTTTCCATCACAGGTGTCTAAGTATTCATCTGCATGGTTTGTAGAAAAGACTCCCTTACTGACTTGACCTGAACCCAATTGAGAACTTGTGGGCAGTGCTGAAGCAAGATATTTATAGTGAAGGAAAACAGTCGACCTCTCTAAACTGTCTGGGAGGATGTGGTTGCTGTTGCACAGAAAGTTGATTGTTAACAGAACGAGAAACTGACATGAATGGAAAGCTTATCGGTGTTGGTGAAAAGAAGGGTGGCAATATTGGTCACTGATTTTTGCTGAAAATATTTATTGGAAAGTTTTGAGGTTTTTGTTTCTAGTTCTAAAATAATTAAAAAGTGAGATAGAAAAATGTGTGGTTTAAATTTTATTTAATAATTTTGTGCAGTAATAGCTTCACAAAAATTGTGAATGTACAAATATTTCTTTCAGAAGACTGAAACATCCATTTTCCTTCCTGAAACATTTGAGGTTTGTTAACATTTTGGATTAACCATAGAAGCGGTTTATGTTTATAAACAAAAAATATGGTTAATTTATGTTTACTGCTAATAATAAAATCTAAAAAATGAGACATGCCTAATAACTGCCACACAGTGTAGAGGTTCATGTGTAAAATGTCGTTTAATTAAAGCGAAAGCCAATAGGTGACTTTATGAATATTTGAAGATGCCAAATTATCCAGTTATGTCACAATGGATAAAGCGTGAAATATTTTTCACATCCTCCATTTTCCACTTTGTTCCATGACTTATATGTGTCATGGAACAAAGAAGGAGAGAATCAGATAATCCTTAGATTCTCTCTGACCTAAAAATAAGCTGATCAGCAGCATCTCATGTAAAGGATGATAAAAAAACCCCCAGCTTGTTAAAGCACTGAGTGCGTTCAAAAGACCCATAGAGCTCAGTCCTTTAGGGACTTTCGCTTTGGAAATTCCCTCCTTAGTCATATGCATATTGCTTAGATAAAAGTTGTCAGCTGCAAACAATTAAGCTTTGTTTACTCAATCTTAAATAAAGGATTTTAAATCACACTGGCCCCATGATCTCTTACCACCACCAACGATTTAGCATCTTATTTGAATCAATGAGTGGGCTTCAGAAGCAAGTGCTTCTTCTCTTGCTTAAAAATCAGGTATGAAGTTCAAGTCTCTTCTTGTGTGGCTTCTTCTTTCGAGGTTTCCTCTTTCACAAATCAAGATGTACAAGAGCTGAAGTGAAACCAGGGTGAAAACTGGGGCCAGGGGTCATGTCTTTTTCTTTTTTTTTTTTTTTGAACAGATGAAGGCAGACTGACAAAAAAAACAAACAAAAAAAAGCAAATGCTTTACTGAAGCCTTGTAATTTAATGTGAAAATTTAAGAGATGTGTTTATTTTAGTAGTAATTTCAAACTTTGTTGGTCACAAGGTCTAAGTTTGTCTAAGTCTAGAGATTTGCTGCTAACAGTTAACATCAGCTGTCTTCCAATGTACTTTAATCCAACTTCTGGGATGGCACTGTCCGTGGTACTGGAGACTCAGTTGGACCTTGTTGTTGTGTAATAAAATAAATATTGAAAGATAGTGAAAGAAGACACTGAAGTAAAATAAACCTAAAATATTTCTTTGGGTCGGTAAAGTCATCCGACATCAGGACTTCAGATTTTGTAGCATTTTAAAATGTGATCAGTACAGTCATGCATATAGTCGTTCCTAACAAACAATTACTTTTGTTTATCAACAAACTGAATTGAATTGAATTGAAAGCAGTAAGAGGTGGTTGAAAACAAAGCAGAAGCATTAACATTAAGCACAGCATCATCTGTAGAGAAGAGGTTGTCAGCTCTACCAGAGGCTCCAATCACAGAATCAATACTTGGAAGCAACTCCAAGCAACAACTTCCCTCCAACTCGACAGCCTTTCTCAGAAAAAAATATTGAATATCGATATTAAAAATAATAAAAAAGGGCCAAGTAACCTTCATTTTACAGAATAAATATTTTCACATTTGACAAGACCGAATAGTTTTTCTAATGCCACTCAGGTTCTTATTAAAAGGAAAAAGTCAAACTTTTCTAACTAAAAGCTTGAGAAACTAATTAAATGAAATACACCAAGACTGTTTCTCTAGTATGGAAACTGAAAAGTCGAGGTATTACCCCTTATTACAGAGTATCGATTGAAATGCAGTGACTATCAACACTATTAATTGACTGCATATTAATTTCAGTAGTGACTTTAATTAACTGGCAATGTCTTAACAAAAATTGTTCTTGTATTTATAACTCGCTGTGAGAATTACTGGAAGCTTCATTACATTGCAAGAATTTGGGACAATACACCTTAAAGGGGGGGAGACCACTGTGACAGGAAATGCTCTATCATTGTATTGTTTGAGATAACCAATCAGATCTCTCTAAGGAACATAAGACCTCCTTCTGTAACTTAAATATGAAAAATTGCTCCTATGAAGGCATTGTCAGGATGATTGAGTTTATGGTTGTACTGCTTCTTCTTCATCAAGGATGTAAGTTCCTATACTTTGATAAATAGGTGCTGTTTTCATTTGTGCCTGTTTGGGGTTTCTGTTGTCCTATTACCTTGCTCTCCACTTGTGGCTTTTTGTGACTCACTTGTTTTTCACGTTGTTCTTTTTTAAAATACGATGTAGGTACCCTGGTGCCAGTGACCACAGTTCATCTAGGTGACCCAGCAACTTTTACATGTTTGCTTCCTGATGAAAAGCTGAACAATAATGAGCTTCACTGGTACAAACAGAATGCAGGACAGACGCTCAAATT
Organism: Poeciliopsis turrubarensis; assembly: GCA_010277015.1. NCBI lineage: Eukaryota > Metazoa > Chordata > Actinopteri > Cyprinodontiformes > Poeciliidae > Poeciliopsis > Poeciliopsis turrubarensis. The sequence goes on from VMRN01000039.1 coordinate 31,676, forward strand.
AATTGCAAAACTGCGAAAGCATGCCGAACCTGCTTATGGGGCAGGATTTTCTGCCTCAAGAATGCATACATCAAAAAATTACGACGATTCTGTCAGTCTGACAATTCTAAATACAGTTCAAGAAGATGAAGGAATGTATCACTGCGCGATTATTGACTGGACAGAGAATTCTTGGCATGGGACCTATTTGTTATTAACAGGTAAAGTTAAAAGAACTGCTGAAAACTGGACTCTGTGTTCAAATATTTATTTTTACCATATAAAACATGAGAAAATTCGAAAAATATATTGTCAAGAGGTTTAAAAAATGTATGTTCCACAGCTTCATATACCTCGTAAGAGCATCTTTCTCTGGTTTAACATTTTTTCCTACAGGGAGCATTATGACATTGTCTTAACTAGCATTATTAGATGACAAACCAACATCTCAGTAAATGTTTGTCATATGTCAGAATAGTTAGAATTGACAAAATCTGTGTTCTATGCTTCAGGAAAGTCTGAAAATATATCAACGTACCAATTTGTACAAGAGGCAAAAGCATCAGCTCCAGATCACGAAAGCAACTCTTTGACTCTTCAGTGTTCAGTGATGTCTGATTTCAACCACAATGCGTGTCCAGAAGATATCAGTGTGTTTTGGTTCAAAGTCAAATCAGATCAGTCTCATCCAAATGTCATCTATGTCAATGGAGACAGAAATGATAAATGTCAAGAGAAATCCGATTTCCAGAGGAGGTGCGTGTTCTCCAAGAACATCAGAGTGTCTGATACTGGGAAATATTACTGTGCTGTGGCCTCATGCGGAGAGATTGTCCTTGGAACTGGAGCAGAACCGACTCAACAACCTGGTATGATTTTAAAATAGAAAAAATAGCTGCTAATAAAGTGAGTATTAGTAAAAGAGTATTTTTTAAAAGTGAGTATGTTTCTGTCTTTTTTGAATAGAGCGAACAAAAGACCCACAAACTAATGCACTGGTGATAATAATAACATGTTTGGTCATTGCGGTCATTGTAAATGTTATTTTGATCTGCTACCAAACCCAAAAG
>VMRN01000039.1:38478-67127 GCA_010277015.1 Poeciliopsis turrubarensis
TGAAGGGTTGCCGTGTCTCCTGAGAGGACTGGATTGGATACTGCAGGCTGCTGAATGACAATGCTGTCTGACATCCTAACAGATTTCTCTGCACAACAGAAGAAAAGCCTCAAAGTCAATTGGAGTATGTCAAATACACCTGTAATATTTCTGATAAAGAATAGACAGGTGCATTGAGACTCTTAATACCTGTTATACTTACAAAAATGTAGTTTTTATTCAATTAAATTTTAAATGCAATTCAAATGGATTATGTCTTCCCCATGAGTCATGTATACAACCAAAATGAGTACTTAATGTTATTTCGGGTGTAAAGTAAGGAGCCTTGGTTAAGTTTTCAGATTGTTAACAATATCTTATATTTCTTTCATAACATAGGCAATTGCAAACTTTATAGAAGTATGTTGTATTACTTACCTTTGAATGTCAAATTTGTAGCACTCCATTCAGCATCATGACTTAAAGCCTTGCTTGCACAGTGATATATCCCCAAATCCCCTTGTGTTGTCCTCAAAATTGTCAAGTTTATTTCTTTTTTATCGTCAGTAACCTTCCATCCTAAGCCAGAAAACTGTGTCTCAAACCCAGAATTTATTTTTTGTTGGTTTGCAGTCAGTTTCACAATTTGTCTCAAAATGTCCCCTGGACTCTGCTTGTACCAGTAAACGACCTGTGTTAACATTGGTATCGCGCATTGAAAAGTTGCAGGTTCACCAAGCTGAACTTGCATCACTGGAGCCAGAGAATCTGAACAAAAAGAAGACATATTACATGGAAGAACCCCCCTCAATAAAATCACAAATCAAAAGCACTCACATGCCTGACGCAGAGACAGCAGTGTCGCTAATAGCACAAGCATCTTCATTCTCCCTCTTGCAGTCGCTCACACAACACTGATATTTTTAATCTGACTGGGAGGAGCTTCAACATCAGACATGTAATACACATTTTTCTGATTGGTTATCAAAAGTTATAATCTTAAACATCTTGTGACACTTTGCTCTTCCTGTCAAAATGATTTTGTCAACTTTAACCCTCTCAGGCTCAAATTACTTGCAAAGACTAGCTAAGTAGCATTTAGCTGTTGCAAATCTGCAACATCTGCCTGGAGAGGAAATGTTTAGCAAAGTATTTAAAAAATCTGCTTATATTTCAAAGTAAATGGCATGTTTGGCTATCCTACATTAGTAATACTTTATGTAGTTTGGAGGAAAACAAAGCTGTACCTCTACTTTTATTGATTGTCATATTGCTTGATTTATGAGAATAGAATTTACTTTAATAAGTATGTTTTGAAGATAAATACTATTATTCCAACAGAACAAATGTAATCAAGTCAGCCATTGGATGCCCTTGTGTTAATTATTCTTTATCACAAATTTCTAGACTTGTTACGGTTGTGTTTAAGTAAGAAGCTCCTTATACTAGATTCTAATTAAGCTTTTGAAGTTGTGTCTGGTGCTGACTGAAGATGCATTAGTAGGTTGGTAGAAACCACGATGGAAAGCCAAATGGTTGTGATGCCCTTAACAGGAAAAGGGGCCCCTACATTATGCAAATCAAGCCTAAAACTCCTTTGCTGGTCTTGCATGATGCGCCTGAACCATTGCACTGCACTTTTCCCTGTTGGCTGCGAGAGAAAAACAGGGAGTTTAAATTTATGAGGCTTTAGTGGGAACAAAGCTTTTCCATTTCAAGATGTTTGATATTATAATAAACCATAGAGGCTATTTTTATATTCATAGGGTAGGCTCTATCGGATGAGTTTTTCTGATCGCTGCTCTTGTCACCTGAACTGAACTGTAGCACTTGCTCATGTGTTTACAAGTCTACTCCACAGCTGCACACTGAGCGGATCTATGAAGCGCTTGGCTGAAGCAGAAGAAACAGAGAAGGCAAAAATAAGCTTCATTACTCTGAGATGACTGTGGTTTTAAACCTCCAGCCCACTGACCCATCCACCTACCAGGGAAATCCCTGGTGGTTCTGTTTTCCAGTCTGTCCCTGCTTCTAGTAATATTATCACTAAAGACAGTTTTTATTATGACTTCAAAATCATGGATAAAATAATTTTCCTGGAGCCCTTTTCTTGTAGTTACAAGAAAAAGAAAAGAAAAGAAAAAAAAAAAAAAAATATATATATATATATATATATTTAATGGTGATGTTAAAGAACAGGTCCATGTACTGTAGTTGTGAAGTCTATAGGTTGGGTTAAGAGTACAAAGCTCTTAATGATGAAGCTCAACCATACATGAAAAAATTAACAACTATTTTTTTTCCAAAAGAGCACGTTGCTCTCAAGTAGAGGATCTGTCAGTTTCAATTGGAGCAGCACAAACAAACTCAACTTTTCTCTTTTATTCCTGATGTTAATCTATGCCAAAAATCTCAATTATTTTCTCTATTTAACAGTTTGATATTTATTATAAAAAACAAAAAGATGTACATGTCATCAAATGAGTGGTACATACATTTAAGTTTTATATTTAATCAAAAGCACATCTTGTATTGTTGGAATGAGGTTTATTTGTACAAAGTTATACAAACATTAAATGGTAAATCAGAGGAAAACATTTTGAAAGTTTGCATAGTACATAAACTTAAAAGAGAGGAGTTTTGCCAGTTAGCATACAGGATTTTGTAAATATTGTGATGCTAAAAGAAAGGACACATACATATGCCAGATTTTCACATGTTTGAATTTTCCTGGAATTTAACCTGAGAGTACAAAATTTCCTCAATTTGAATCTTTTTCTTTCTTCCTTGTTTTGCTTTTGCTCCAGAGAAATCCAATCCAGCATGACTATTGTTTCCTTCTTGATCCTAAAACATTATGAAGTTGAAATTATTCATTTATATCCAGGTGCTGGAAATTACAAATACAGCGACAAAATGTTTAATTACTCACAGTTTCAGATAATTGTTTGCTAAAGTCATTCCTTTCCTGTGAAGTGGTAGTTTCCCTTCCATCTGAAAGTAAATGCAGGAAAATTTAAATTTCTCAAAATTTTACCACATTAACTGAATATTTTGGTTTAATCCTGTTAGTAACGCTTATAACTGCAATACGTGGCGTTTGTGTGGTTATGCTACAAAAGCACAAACTTTACTGTTTGTTTGAACTTTTCCGAATCTCTAAAAGAGATTGAGCATCAAACTTGATCAATAGGGATAAAATAAACTGGCTAAATGCATATATTCAATTTAAGACACTATGATGACACTGAGTGTATATGGTGCAAATAATGTGAAACAATAAGCATATAAAATAAATATGAGTTCATAATTGTCCCCAAAGGTAGGGTTAGTTAAAGCAGACCATTGCTCTAACATTATTTTCACTGTAGAGTAAAACCCTTGGTTTAGTCAGCTCAAACTTACCTTTGAAGCATTTACATCCAGTCCTTAGAGGTTGGTAACAGATGAAAACAATATTCACCATCACAGAAGTAACCAAGCATATTGCTAATATCACAAGGATTATAAACTGAAGACCTCCAGATTGCTCTAGAAAAAAGACAAACATTTATTGGACAACCCTATTTGTTACATGATATGTATATAATTCTTTATGTTGTGGAGAAACTCTTATCAATCTTACCTTTGGTGGCATTTCCAAATAAAATCTTTCCACATGTAGCAATGGCACAGTAGTAAAATGCGGAGTCAGAAGAGGTAATGTTCTTAGAAAAGTGGTAAAAACAACTATTTTCACTGTTGGATTTCTTCTTGCATTCACCACGTTTATTATTATCAATGTAAATGATGTCAGGATGAGATTCTTCTGTTTCAGCTCTAAGCCAGAACACACTGTGATCCTCTAAACACCTTATGTTTTCTAGATCAGTGAAGACTGAACACTGTAGAGTCCTATGATCTGCAGAGGGGCCTGGAGCTAAAATTGTTGGCTGGCGAGAAACGGTGTAATGTGACGTCTTCGAAGGATTTCCTGGAAAGTGCACAAACAGTTTGAAAAACAATTCAACAAACATGAAGCTACTTGCAATTTGTTTTAAATAAAAATGATGGGTAATGACTAAATTTGACAATCAAATATCGATTTATTATAATTTAACCCTTTCATGCATAGTGGTCACTTTTTTTATGCCTTAAGAAAATAAAATAAAAAATTTGAAAAAAAATCCTGACAAAGGATCATTCATGCATGAAAGGGTTAAGTTAAGAAATCTTCACACAACTAAGGAATTTTCTGTCTTCAGATAATTTCTTAATATATTTTAAAGTGGCACCTGCTACTTTAAAGGCAGGTGTATTTCTAAGGTTTTAGATGATGATGTTTACCTTTCACGATCAAATATGTCCCATTCCATTTATTGGTTCCAGACCAGTCCATAACTGCACAGTGATAAATTCCCTCGTCCTCTTGAGTTGCTCTTAAAATCTTCAAACTGCTAAATGTTTCATTAACACTAACCATCCATCTTGAGTCTGAAAACTCTGGTGAAAGCACAGAGGTTGGAGGCTTTTGGTGTCTCAAAGTGAATTTCACGATCGGTCTAAGATTTTCTCCTGGACTCTGCTTGTACCAGTTGACTTGTCTTTGGCTGATCTCAATATTTGGCAAATTGCAGTTGAACATCACAGATTCACCGAGCGAAACTGGCTTCACTGGAATAAAAGAATCTAAAGAAAAATAAAAATAGAATATATTATATTGAACAAAATGCACATCATGACAAAAATCTTGAAGTACTCACATGCACAACGAACAAGAAGCAATGTACCCAATAGCGCAATCATCTTCGTACTGTCCTTTTAGCAACCTTGCTGGTAACTTTACTACCAGCGAGGTGTAGGAGGAGCTTCAAAATGGCCAAACTATGTGGGTCAAAGTATCAGATTCTTTTATTGGCCGTTTCAAAATAAAGGTTTGGTAACGTGTAGGAGGTGTCTCTTTTCCTGCATTCTTTTTCAGAGCTTAAAAAACATAATACAACTAATTGGATGCAAAATGTATTCACATATATTTACTGTTATATATTTTATTAAGGTTGAAGTTTGAAGAAGACCAATTCTCAGACATTTTATCAGTAAGTATTGGTCGTGGTAAGTCTTCAATAAAGGAACCTTCCTCTACATCAGTACTGCAACATTAGTTGAACAATGCAGTTTAATGACAGATTTTAATTTATGATAATGCTGAGATTTCCAGGTTTGTGTTACAAAGCGGTTACGTTTGTGTTCAGCACTTGTGGCTCAAATATATTTCATATGTATCCAATATTTTTATAGTTGGCCATCATGCTGTAATTTAAACATTTCTGTTGCAGCTTTGCTTTTATGGGAGGGGCCAGCCCAGTATTTCCTGCTTAAATGGCTGTATGATTGTGTCAATGCCTTTTAGCAATGGAGGGTTTTCTTTATTGGATTTTTTTTCTTTAAAGTAACCATTTGATATTAGATATCTGTCTGTCTGTCTGTCTGTCTGTCTGTCTGTCTGTCAGTGTGTGGGCGTTTGTGCGCATGTATGTATGTATGTATGTATGTATGTATCTATGTATGTATGTTGAAGTTCTCTTAGATTTTCCTCCTGAAAATTTGGCGTTTAGGACTCCTTCCACTGTTCCATTTTTTTCACTGAATTATCTGGAAACCTGAATTATCAACAAGAGGGCAAACATCTTGTTGATCAATATTTCTTGTTCCTGTTTACAAACTGAGTGTGATTGAACTTTAATAACTATTTGGTGAAATTACCCCAAGCTAGGAAATTATGCTTTCCTAAATAGTGCAATGATGAAAATATGTAGCATGACCAATAAGTTTCTTGATCATGTCTGAACCTGCAGTTCAATACACAGAAATATTTTCCTCTGTTTTTGTGATTTCGACACCTATTCTATTTGTGACTGAAAGGAGAACAACTGTGAGGTTTCACAGGAATAAGTCCAAACTACTCTCACCTGCTGGATCGTGGTTGTGCTTGCATAAGAATCAAATTAAAGCCATCTGTGAAACCAGAGTAGTGATGAAACAGTTTGCTGCACCAAAAATGGACAAAAATGTAAGAAAATGCAACAGCTTGGCAAATTCTTCTTTGCCCACTGTCCCGAGTTTCAGTATTTCTAGTCAAAACCTCTTTCATGTAGCTATCTGTGATGAAGCTGCAAAACCAGGCCTCATGTTTAGGTGTGGCCACTCATATACCTCTAATCAATCTATCAAGACTGTGGGCTGATGTAAGTTTTCATAAATATGGAATAATATGTATTTGTGGATTGAACAAGTCTAAAACATGCATTGCACCACTATTGTCTAAAAACATACATACACAAAGTCATGCAGAATCAAATGTACACATTAGTTATTGAGTAAATGGTAGCATTCTGCTTTGGTTAATGTTTCATGATTGGTATAAAGAGGAATTGTCTGGTATAAACTGAAACTACTGAAACGTGCATCTTCCACCTGGTGTTAAGTTTCTATTCATGATTCAGATTGTGGCTGGTTTAGAGGAGATGTTGTTAGAGTATCTCCCCATAAAGCTATTTTGAGAATATTGAAAAAAGTTGGCAAATATAAGTACTATCTTATCGCACATTTTTCTTTGACTAAACAGTTTTAAATTTTTGGCCATGGAAATACTGTTATTCTACATTCTTTTTACAGTATTGCAAAACACTCATGATCATTGACGTGTGAAACAAAAGACAAGAAGAATAAGTATAAAATTCTGTCAGATATGTCCTATTCCACACCTGTCACTGTGTTACAGCTGCTTCCTGAATAAACCCACAAAGCTTCAAAGTCTGCTCAGAGGCTCAGAATAAAACATTTCTCTAGAACAACACAACTTGAGTTTCCAGACTTGTATTTAAATCTGTAATAATCTTGTGCGTAGTTAAAAGTAAGGATGTTTTTTTTCTATCCTGTAGTGCAAATTTGTGGGGAAAAAATGATGGTACATCAAAACTAACATTTCAACTAATCTTTTAGGCATATTAGTTGAGTTTTTATTTTTATTTTTTTTATGGTGCCTTGACCAGGGCAACTTTCAGTCTTTTAAGTAACCATGTCTAAAGTCTGACTGAAATTCAATCTTCTCGCAGTACATACTAAGCAAACAAACACTCAAAAATGTTCCAGAGGTAAAAATGAGCGTAGGCAAAGTTAAGACTTGAACTTTAATGGAACTGTAACGGTTTCTAAAATTGCTTCAAAACTACACTAGACTTTCTTAGCCAGAAATAAACTATATAACTGACTGATAAAACTCACAAATGATAATTACTTTTATTTATGTTTCTTTATTTACAAAGAGCTTTAAAATACTTGTGTCCACCTGGGAAACATGGGAGAAATTTTATTTTAAGCAAATGAGTGTAGAATAGCATACATGAGAAATATTAATACATTAAAAAATCAAAACAAAAAAACAAAACCAAAAAAAAAAAACAAAGTGCATTTTTAATTTAGTCTTTGATAAAAATCAGAAACGTATAAATTAGCTTAGCCTTTTCAGACTCCAAGAACATTAACTTCTGTGTAGATGACTTCTTGCTCTTCAGTCGCTTTGGCCCCGGTTCTTTTTTTGCTGGCTTTTCTTCTTGTGGAAACTGATGAATAAACCAAGTCCTCATGTGACTGAAGACACAGAAAAAAAAAAAAAACATAAAACACATAATTTCGCTTCCTGTTATTGAGATCTATTATTTATAACTACCTTCTGACTTTCTGGATTTCCTTTGATTGGTTCTTGTGCTTGCAGAGCGACTGTGTCTAAAGTTGAGAAATAAAAGAAAAACATCCGTTTAAAAAGTTGTGTCACGTTTTCCAGCTCATTTTTTATATATCAGTGTCTGAGTGACAACTTACCATTACGAGAACCTTTTAACTGTTTATTCATTTCTATCATTAAATATATGAGGAAGGCTATAATAGCCAGACAGAGAGCCAAAGCAGCACTCAGCAGACAGGCAACTTCATAGTAAGTTTGTGAATCTCCTTTGTTTTCTGCTGACATGACATAATAAAAGAAGTTCTGTATTCAAAGACTCATTGAAGTCATTTAATATTTTACTTTCAGTGTTATGAAAAATAGATTACCTTCAACGATAGGGTTTGTTTTTTCCATAGATGTGTTCTTGTCATCCTTTGCCACAGCGCAGTGATACATCTGAGCATCAGACAAGCTGGAGTTCTTGAAAAACTCCAGCTTGTAAAGACATTCTTCAGAGTTATATTTGAATCCACTTTCCTCAGCATTGTCAGTGGATTTGAAACCTGGAAACGTCTCAATTGATTCGGCTCTAAAACAGAGTAAATTCTCATCTTCGGAACATGATTTATTTTGAGAGTCGCGGAGGGCTGAACAATGGAGAGTCACTGAGTCATGGAGATGAAGTGGAACAGATGTGGGCATCGTGGTGACAGCAGATTCTAGTATCACAAAAGTAAAATTATCTTTTCTTTAGAAACACTTGAAAAGCTTAGAAAAACCTAAATTCATACAAAAACAATGTATGAATTTTATTGCATTTTATTGCATTTTTCTATTAACTTACCTTTAACTGTCAGATATGTCAGTTTCATAAATGTCTTGTTTTCCTTATAATTTCTTAGACAGAAATAAATTCCAGAATCACTTAGACTTGCATTTGTTATCTTTAACACAAATATTCCAGCATCTTTCTCAAATTTAATATGAGGATACATTTTCTCATCATTCCCAAGATTTTTAGGAGAATTTTCAGAATCTATCCTCATCCAAATGATTTCTCCAGCAGACCTGCGTGAGCATTCAATCTTCACAAGTCCTCCAACATTTACAGTCTGTGTTTCAACAATGGGATGATCTTTACAACCTAAACAGCCATAAAAAAACAGTTATAAACAGCAGAAATAGAAACATGAAGTGAAATGTAGATTAAATCTGAGGAGTTAACTTACAACCATCTTTGAGCATCAAGAGTAAATAAATAAAAAGCATTGTTTTCTGGTGATCCAACAGAAGATTGCTGTGATTCTGTGGCCTTATTAGATATGATTCAACTTAATGTGACCATATAAACTGGGAGGAGCCAGTTTTAGGGAACTATGATTGGCTGAAATTGAGAAAAATCTTGTTGCCCTTTTACTTTTCTACCACAATGGAAATAAGGTGAAGCCCTCTCAGACACAAAAGCTCTAAACAAAAAACACCAGTAAACTGCTGACATTTCATGGCAGATTCTCATTGTGGTTTTAAGTCAGACATGGTTAAAAAAAGCTCAAAAGCTCAGTTCATGCTCGCATGTCATTTAGATTTTTTTTCATTTCATCTTTTCTTCACTTTCAGTGTAAACCAAAATGCTCTAAAGCAAGCAAGAAAAAAGTCACAGTTTGTCTAAAAGCTAATTTCTCAAACATATATTTTCTCACTATCCAGCTTCTTGTAGGCAAACTAGTCATAAGACCTAAAAACACTTTGCAACTTTGTTTTGCTCTTTCTGTACCTGTTTGGGACTCCTGTCACTGTCACGCCTGCAGCCTCAGACAATGAGCTGAGTTCACCCAAATATGTGTGAAATAGGGGGGGCAGGAACATTCTGCTGTCGCTTTGAGGTTCCATGATGCCGACTTTAGTGTTACACATCGGAGCAAGATGAAGGTGACTGAGTCGAAATGTTATGAGAAGTTGAGTCATCTTTAAGGAGGCTCAGTCTTTGATGATTGATTAAGTTAGTGAAAAGACCAAACTTTTCTTGAACTTCACTTTTCCACTGACTAAAATAAATTTCTTATGAAACACTTTTTACTTTGAACAAAAAAAAAAGAAACACTTTTTACTTTGAACAAAAAAAAAAGAAAAAAGAAAAATCAGTCTGCATCCAAGCATTCAGACTGCCTGGATGCAGACTAAATTTCGACAATTTCCCTTTAACAAAACGTTGCCAAGGATTATTGTTTTTTACATGTTGTCTTTCTTTCAAAAATACCGTAATTCTTCATAACTGTGTCAAAGGGGATTTGCCTCAATGTGTCATGGCAAGAAGAACTTTAAGCTTTGTACAAATTTAATTTATCTGAAAAAAAAAAAGACCCCAACAACAAACAGCTGTCTTGAAAATGTGCATGAGAAAACATCTTTCATCATTAAATGTAAAGAAATATTTTTTTTCCAATCCCTTCACATCTTATTTCACATGCACAACAAAATAAAACATTAGCATAAATGAGGCATTAATTCTATACAGTATGATGAGATTGGAATCATTCTATTTCAAAATATCATTGATGCAATTAATAAAACACACCACAGTTTCTATTGAACAAACTCCTGTTAGAGAAGCTGTGGTTTATGATTCAGCTATGATGTGATTTCTTCACACATTTCATCTCAGGGAGCCTTGAAGCATGATGCATTTTGCTCTGGGCCCATCACCCAATGTGCACAAAGCTTCATCCCTTCCATCCAGTTTGTCAATAGAACATTTGTCACTCACATGGTGTTTCTAGGCTTAAGTGCTCCAATAATGTCTGAACACATCTAATAACACTGATGTGTCCATAAGATGAAGCTTTTTAGAACATTGTTAAAAGATATTGTTCAGAGTTTAGCTGTTGACATACAAAGAAGCTTTGCACTTTTCTTCCCATATTTCAATTTGAAGAATTTGACTTTGCTTTTTTATATTTTCAGGGTTTGCTTTTTTTTGATTTTGTAATTTTAAGTAGGCTATTGTGTTTCTTTATTTTCCTTATTCTCCAAAGAGTTTTTGTGGCACGAGTGGCTTGTATTTTTGACAGTAGCCAGACAGGAAGGAGGGCGAGGAGATGCAGCAAAGGTCGCCAGTACCAGGAGTCAAACCCGCGACGTCTATGTCGAGGACTTAGGCCTCCAAACGTGGGGCGTCCTAACCCCTGCGCCACCACAGCACGCCCCAGGCTATTGTGTTTCCATTGTTTTTATTTATTTATTTAACTATTTTCTTTGAAAACTATTCATAGGAAAATTATTTTGCTTTCTTCAGGTTTCCCTAGTTTATTTCCTCTGAGATAAAAACTACATTTTCTCATATTTACTTAATTTTTGACTACAAATTAAATTTGAGAACTTGAGACATGTAAATGTCACGACATTTCGAAGTGGAACATTTTGTTAGATGGTATATACTTCTATAAAAAGTTTGAAATAAATGAATAAATGAAAGAAGAGATTCACATAACAGTCGCTGGCCACTTGGCTAACAATTAATTTATTCTTACTATTTAAACCCTATAATAGACTTTGATATTTACTTTTAATTGTAGCATAATATAACTAACTCAATAGTTAAAGTCAAATTTACAGCATTGGTGTAATTGTTGTCCAATGCAAGTAGACAAACTGGTTGAAGATTAAATAATGCATGATGTCCTAAGCAGGACATTTTAGTCCCTGAAAACCATCAGGTAGGCAAAGTGTATTGCAATTAATACTGTTACGGCCCTGGGCCTTAATGGACTGGGTTGCAGGTGGCTTGTTGTCTGTCTTTGTGCTCCTCCCCTTTACAGGTGCTGCTGATTTGTTAATTTGGGGCACAGAGCATTTAAACCTGACTGTCGTCGCCTTTGGTGTCCACTCTGCTCTTGCTGGTTGTGGTGTTTTGTTGCCAGACCTCAGCTCCTATCCTTTTGCACATTTGAGTTTGTCTTTGTTTTTGCACCTCAAAACTTTCATATGCAGTCATACACCACATCCAAGCATTTGCATTACACCACTGATACTGACATCCACAATACATTGTTGTTTTGTTAATGAATATTTCTTTTTATGCACTTTAACCACTGCATGGTCTCCCGTTTTTGTCATGACCTTGAGCCTGTCTTAACAATACCAATTCCACTCTCACAATGTTTCTATATTGACTAATACTTTGTCAAAGAGATTCAACAGGACAACCATAATATTCTCCTCCATGGTGAGTTGTTAAGAACATTATTGTTTTGGCAAAATTTAAACATTGTTATGGTCCTAAAGGTCTGTCCTATGTGATTTAAAACACACTGCTAGTCCTTAGCCTCATGTTGTTTTTTTGCATAAAGAAATTTGCTAATGTGCAAGGCTAGCATTAGCATACAAACTTGTATTAACTTTGTTTTGTTGTGACTCATTGTTAATTTTTTAGCTTGTAATTTAGAGCAGTTTCAGTTTAGACAAAACTTGCAAGAAACATCTGTACTTCATAAAATTAAGATTTGAAGGGTATCTTGACTGGTTTCTAAGCTGATCTCTGCACAGCTCTCTCTCTCTAGTGCTTCTCTTTCTCAGTCCCCAGACCAGCCTGCTCTGCATGTTCTAGATATGCCTCTGTTCCAGAAAAGCTGACCGAAATGATTGCATGACCTCTTCTGCAGCCATCAAGTACTGCAGAAGTCTGTTAATCACCCACAGATTCAATCCAGGTGTGTGGCAGAAGGGGAAGACCTAAAACATGCAAGGCAAGGGGGGCCTGAGGACCAGAATTGGAGCTCAGTGCAGAGCGGGTTAAATAATACATCCACCCTGAGAAGCACAGCAGTTAATACAGTCTCTTTCAGTATGAACACTTAAGAGAACATTTCATTCCTAAAAACCAGAAATTTATGTCAATAAACGATGCTGGCCGGCCTAAAATAAAGGTTTTAAAGTTGTGCACATCAAATATTCAGTAGAACAAAAAAAGCATGTAAAACACAGGCTTTTTTTTTTTTTTTTTAACATTGCTGCCGTCACATACAAATGACCCAAAATAGGCGGAGTCAACTCTGATTAAAAATGGCAGACCAGTACTGGATCATCCCTTGTATGAGCTAATACTTTGTAAATTATGTCTTTAAAGTATAGTCTGGTCCCTGCTACAGATGCAATAAGTCTGCATCAATCATAGATAAAAAAAAAATGACTTAACTTTCTGTTTTTGACTGGAACATTTGGTTTGTGACCATCAACTGGGTCAATATATTGTTGACCACAAACCAAAAATATTTTGGTCTGACAGCAGAGTAACTTAGCTGCACAAAACCACAACTTCTATTGTGTGACAGCAGCTAAGGACTTGCAAGATGCAGAGCTCACTGTGTTGCATTGGCTTTAGACCCTCCTAGTGCCATGTACAAAAAATGCATTAGACTGGAAAGGTAATATATTATGAATAAATCTAATGCCAAATTATATTGCACTCCAAGCTGTCATGCTAAAACAATTTCTGGATATTTGTTCATTGAAGAGACAGATTAAAACAAAAATAACCAAAGTTTATTAAGTATGGTTCTTTGTTCTTAGTACTGTGGCTTAAGATGCACATTTGTTAACACATTGTTAACAGAGAGAGGCAAACAAATTCACACTAACTGCTGAGAAACGGACGATGCATGGAAACTTATACACTGCTGTGGTTTAGCTCTCAAAGAGGGGTGAGAAAACAAAGGGGCTTTTCTTCCTGTCTCACTTCCCGCTTTCATCTTAAAGCGCAGACCTTATGCTGCTCTTTCTTAAGATAAAAGAACAATAAATGTACGCATCACTTACTCTGACTTTTACTTGCATCAAAAAGAGCTGCAAAACAATTGACCCCACAAAGGATGGACATGAAGTTCACTTTCTTCTCCTGTTGATGCAATATGTGCAGCAGCTGACGGACTTCAATCATATCTGAATATAAAGCAATAAATTACCTCGGAACACAAATTATTTAAAATGAGCAATGCTTTACTTAATTTTACAAACTTTGCACTTAAAGAACAATTTTTTCCTATATATTCCGATTGAATTATTATATAGTAATCACATAATTATCATATCAGTTTGCAAGACCTCATTCGGCCTGCTGAAGTCTCTTGTGGCCCACAGGGTTTATATCCGGCTGACGCTCATAGAGAAGTCTGTTCTGAGTAAACACCATCAGCAGCTGGTCAAAGGGAGGAGAAACAGCCAACACAACCTCTGGTTCTCAGTGTGGCTTCCCATTGTTTTGTTTAATTTTACTTTTAAAATAAAAAATAAATAGTTGCTTCATAAACTGTAGAAAGTTGTGATGGACAAATAAAACTCCATTAACTCTAAAAGCTACAGCTCTGTTGGTGTCTGTGAAAGAAAGGACTACAAGTTTAAGTAAATGCCTTGGAAAAAGCCCCATGCATAAAAATACAAAAGACACGGCAAGTTTTGACTGGTAAACATAAAAGTAGCCATGTAAGTGTCAAAAGGTCACGTAGTCCTAATACAGTTTCAGGTTAACTACATTCTTTGATTGTTTGAAATGTAACAGAATTACTGAAATTCTGTGTTAGAGGAACATTAAAATGAATAATTTCAACTTGTGCAGCATGAGACAGCATAACTTGTGTACAAATAAGCAAAAAAATATGAAGTATACATGTCTTTTCTTTCTTGCCAGAGATTCCCCCTGCAGGCCAACAAAAGGTTTTCAGCTCTGAGGATCATTTACTTTGACTCAGATCCAAACTGCTTCAGAGACTCTGCTGTCTTATTTCTATTACTTTTAACATCGCTGTGGGGTCTCAAAATGCTAAGCAGAAGAGTTTGTGGTGGTCATCAATTTTGAAGGAAATTCTGAAGACTGAAACAAATTTATCAAATGTATGGTTTTATTAGCTGATTTTATTATTGCTGCACAAATATAAATACTGATTCCTACAAACAGTACTGCTATCTCTCCACTTGTCAATACAAAAGGAAATTGTGGATTCCAAAGACTTTGCAGGAATGTTATTATTAAGAAATTTGACTGAACAGATCCTGATAACTCAACCCAAAACCAGGCTACCAAGGGGATACAGAAAAAAGAAACGCATAAATTCTAAAGATTCATTTGAATTTGAACTTTCTTTAGAAAAATAAATAAATAAAAAAAAAATTCCTGAAAATGCTACGCTCCCATCAGGCGTAGCATCCATGACTGCCTCCAATGAGGCAGTCATGAGTTGACTGCCTCATTGGAGGCAGTGATCAAGTATTTATGTTTAACTTGGTCGTACAGCTACATTTATTTATTTTTTATTTTTATCATTTTTATTCATATGGTCCGACAATCATAATGTGAAGGTGGGAAATAACTTACCTTCTTTTGCAGATGTCTAAGATTTTTCTTTGAACTCAATGTGAACTTTGGCAAACAGTGTATCTGTTTTGCTAGTTCCTAATTAGAGAATTAATATTCAATTTTAGAAGCATTTCGACATTGTATGAAGAAAGTTTAAAATACAATGACTTACCATAAACCCTTTTTTTTAAAAAAATCAGTCACATAAACACATGCAATTAATAATACTGTTTTAATTGATTCATAACTCGGTATACATCAGAGAGTTATGCAGAATTACAACTGTGCTGAGCAATGAAAAAATGAGAAAAACTGGTGTTTTTAACAGTAAGACTTGAAGTTTTCACCTTTGTGAATTGTATGTTTTTGTACAGGCAAAATAGGGTCTGGTTAAATGTTTTTTCAAAGAATTGAAGAAAGAAGCAACCGGATTTATGAAGAAATTATTAATCAAACACATTGACACCACTGTAGACAGCCTCTGATGTTTCTTTGTTTCTTTTCTCTACTCTGGGAGCTTTCCTTTTGGTGAATGTGGGAGCGCTGTATTCCAACAAGTCCTCCTCTCTCTGAGAAAAGATTAGATTTATGAACAAATATGGTGCAAGGTCAAAATTAAAAAGAAAAAAAAAACAATATGCAGATAATAGTGGAACATGTTGGAATTTACCTGCTGACTTTGCTGATCATCATGACGCCCTTTAGCGTCTGTTTAATGTGCAATAGAGATTTTAAAGAAACATATTTTTATACAATGTTAGATATACTGATAGATTTTGATTTACCATTTGAACAGTGAAAGGTTTTCTTCATGAGGATGTAAGAGAGAATGAATACAACTGTCACACTTGCAGTCAAAATGGCACATAACACAATCAAAACTGCATTTGTTTTCTGCAAATCTGACATGCTGGGACCTGAAAACATAAAAAAAAAATAAAATAATAATGTTAGCGTTTTATGACAAACTACAAGATAGAAACAGTTTCTGGTAATTTTTTTTAAGTTCAGTCACATTTAATGGAAAGCGATTCATTCTAAAAGTTTATTTCAGTGACTGCAGTCACTAAATGAAACAGATAATTACACGCAGATTTATGTTTTAAGCTTTTACTTAATTTTGATGATTTACGAGTGAATTACTGCTTATGAAAGTAAAACATTGAAGTAGGAAAATTACACAAAAAAAAAAAAAAACAAAGCAATTTTATTACAGAAATATGGGCTTGATTAAAAGCATCTCTAGTACTTGCTTAAAGGTTATTATTTTCAAAGGATACTTGTAATCTGACCAAAGAGCCTTATTAAAATGCATTCTAATTTATTGAAAATGATTGCGTATCTTCATAAATGTTTAATGCTTTAGATTTACTGTACCTTCTATGTCCAGTTTGGCTCCATTTCCAAACAAAATCTCTCCACATGAGGCCACAGCACAGTAGTAAGTCCCAACATCAGAAGCAGTGATGTTCTTCGAGAAGCTGTAGATACATTTGCGCCCAGAATGATCCTCAGGATTGTTCTCACATTCATTACTGTGGTTTTCAGGAGCATAAATCAAACTGGGATTAGATCTATCTGATGAATCTAGGAACCAGAAAACCCTATGATCTGTTGAGCAAGTTTTATCTCGAGTGTTAAAGAGGACTGAACAATGTAGAGAGACTGGGGTTCCTTGATGAACTCGATCAAGTAGAGGGTGTTGAACGATGGTGGTAATGTTTGATTCTTTTCCTGTAAAGAAAAAAAAAAACGGGATTTAAAAATTGTGCCTTAGTTAATTATGTTTTTATTCTTCCCACTAACCATATTGTAAAATAGTATTGTGCATATATTTACTTATTCTTACCACTGATTGTCAGAAATTCTCCTTTTACAAAAGTCATGTGGAGCAGATCAACTTTTAAGCAATAGTAAATACCAGTATCACTGTGCTGGACTTTACTAATGTGCAAGATAAAGGTATCTGTCTCTTGTTTTGCTGTAATATGAGAAGTGTTTACATCATCATCATCATAATTGAAAGAATATGTTCCTCCCAAGAATTCAGGCCAGTGTCCAGCAATAAATCTGATCCAGTACAGCATTGCTCTATGCTCAGACGTAGAGCGCGGGCAGGTTAGGGTCACATCTTCTCCAACAGTAACAGTTCTTGTTTCAACATTCAGATTATCTTTGCATCCTATGAAAACACAACAAAACAAACAAAAAACAGAGCAGAAAAAGTCAGAAATGTGTTTTTGGTAAAATCATATGAAGAAAATCTGGAAAAGAATTTACATTTTACACTTACGTCCAACTACGACAGAGAGCATGAAGTAGAAAATGATCAGCATTTTCTCATTAATCCACTTGAGGCTTTGTTCATGTGAGGACACGTTATTGTCGGGATTATAAACAATTCACTTTACTGTAAGTATGAAAAGAGGGCGGGAAGAAACTTAAGACAATTTGATTGGCCATCGGTGATGCTGCCATTTTCACCTCAGTGGAAATAATATCAGCAAACTTTCCACACATAACACAAAACACAAACATCACACATTTGTTTTGTTCTCATGCTTGGTTCCAAACAGTAACAGAAAAATTATCAGTTACTTTGACTATAATACCATCTTAACCATAATTTTTGCCTTGATTCATGGATATTGGACATTACAACATGGTAAAGCTTTGAATGATTGGTTCTTTACTTCAGATATCGAATATTCAGAACGTTCAGAAAAGGAACAGAAGTTAACACTGTGTAGCTTTACAGTTGTAAAAATAAAAAACAAACACACACACACACACACACACACACACATATATATATATATATATATATATATATATAGACTGAGGCCTGATTTAATTGACTTTCATGAGTCTTGTGCATATTTCTCCATACTGTAATGTGAGAAAGGTGTAAAATGTGCCATCCTCACAAATATGTTGCTTGGAAAAACCTGTAAGACACACAAAGAACTACGAACCACTGAAATGCTGTTAGTTGAAAGGAAAGATTTATTTTACTATTTATGCTAACTATTTACAGAATAAGCAAGGACAAGAGGGAGAAAAAAGGAACTTAAATGAAACTTTAAGCTTCAGAGTCTTCAAGGCCAGGGCAACAAAGCACTGCTTCTATTGTTATGGATTACAAGATATAACTTCTTAGTTCTAAGTTTAATGACAAGATTGGAGGAATAAAGGGGCCTTTTCAGTTCTTTTGACTTTTCAGAAGTACACATTTATTCACATAAAAACACACACAAAGCACAAGTGTACAACAGCTAGAGACAATATCTCTGCAGAGCAAAGCATCAGGAAACGTAGCACACCATCTTAATTCTTTATTCTTTTTGCAGTGCCTGACAAGTAGGAACAAATCTGAGAAGTGGCAGTAAGGCAGACATGAAACATGAAGGAGATGGAGTTCTCTCATGAAGAGCGTCCCTACAGGTCAGTAAGTGTAACGCACACTTTTTTTTTTGCAATAATATAGGGAAGAAATAAAATATAGCAGTGCAATAGGCTAAACAAAAAACAAAAACAACCCCTTAAACAACAAATTATACTGTATATATGATAATATGTTTCAAAGAATACCTTATTGTTTTTTATTTAAAATGTAAATGTTATAAGTTAAGTCATGGTAAGTCATTTGTTTGATTCATGAAAATAATATGCATTCAGTCTTGTGATGCAATCTGCCACAGGAATTAAATAAAAATAAGATGAATTGAGTGCAAATGAGCCAAAATGAAAGCTGCACAGCTCTCTTGATGGCCAACCAACCCAGTGAGGAAATGTGCTGCCGAGCGTTGAGAGTATGTTAAACCAACCTTTCTGTGAAGAAGAAAGAAGCTGATGAGATATTTCTCATGATTGCGAATCATGAGAAATATCTGTCATTATAAAATAGACTAGTTCAACAGCAACACTCGAAGTAGAGTGGAGAACTGAGGAGCAAGTGCACCATCTTATGAAGTGATCAATTAGCAAAAACTGTAGTTAAAAACAGACTGGAACATTCTGGTTTGTGGTCTTCTTTTGACTCAGCATGTAGTTGACCAAAGGGCAAAACATGTGGTCAGACTTTACCTTTTTACAATATAAAGCACCTGAGTGGTATATAACCACATCTCTGGTTAGACTGTAGGCGTCATCCTGTGCTACATCTCACATGTTCCTGCCTCATCTCTTGTTTGGTGCCTCCTTCTAACCTGCTGCTTCAACAATGATGAGAAAAAAATGTAAGACTTCTGAATAAAAAAATCATGAAACTATGAAACCTGTTGATCCAGTGACAGTTTGATAAAACTGTGTGAATAATTGCTCATGCTTTGATTCTCGCTTTGTGTTTCTCTCTTTTTGTTTCTCACTAAATATGTCGCTATTTTTTCTTCATAGGTTTCATAGTGAATCTAAACTACTTTCCTATTTGTAGAGCCATTCACTGTCCTCTAATCAATCACTGAGATAATCATTTAGGTTACGATTATATGGTAGGCGGATACATCTTGCAGCTTCGTTTCACTTCATATGTGGTGAATTTTATAGTCAGGTCTGTTCTGAGTAAACAGCTTCAGAGGTTGGTCAAAGGGCGGGAAATGGCCTATTGCATCTCTTGTCAGTCAGTGTCGCTGCTTTACTGCTCACTTTTCTGTGGCTTTTGGTTTCATAGAGCGGTAGTGCCATTACAAAAAAAAATAAAAATTACATAATGTTAACATAACATATATTGATATATTTTATGTTAACATATGTATATATAAATGTATAAATCAATAAATAAATTAGTTCATTCACCATTTGAAAGTGTAAGATGCATGTTTACAACACCAGAGACTTGTTTTGTGGGTTGTGTTAGCCTTGCTTCTGCTTGATGCTGTTGCGTAATAAAAGGGTTGCTGGGCAAAAAGAGCACACAGTGTCTTCAAAAACTAATAAAAATGATCTTGCAGTACAATCAGATAGTAAGAATGACAAAGGGGCAAATTCAAAGTTCTATTTTACATATTAAAGTCAAATAGAAAGTGAGGAAAAACAAAAAATATAAACCACGAGACAGTTTATGCATGACAAACATGGTAAATACCATGTATTTAAATTCAGGTAAATAAGCCAGTTTCGGAGCTCAATAAAGATTGTATTTATTTATTTCTTTTCAAATGGGGTCATATTTGCAAGAAGTGCATTTGTAGGTTTAACAGCAAAGTTGAGTATGTGGTACATCAAAAGGAAAACTCCCCCAATTGTGATATGTAGGTGTCCAAGTTAATTAAAAGAGGACTTGTACTTCAAAAGCAATCTGTTAATTTCCACTTTATTTAGATCATAAAAAATAGAAAAATAGAAATTAAATGAAGTGACAGGTTCAAAACACCAGTTTTTATAAATTTGCTAAACAATTATCACAATGTGTTTGTATCATATGAATATTCAAAACAAGATGTCTTGATATAAATTTGATCATTTTTTTAAATTAAAATTCGTAATGTTTTTTTTTTTTTTTTTCTCAGTTTTTCTTTTATGTTTTTCTGTCCAATCAGAAAATCTCATGTTTAGGCCAAACACAATTTTTACACATTCAGCTCAGTCTTCCAGCATTCAGAGATTATCATTGAATTTAAATTGGAGCCAGCAGTGAATGCAGTCTTGTTTAGTTTTTCTGTCTGTGTTTAACATTTACATAATAAATCTCTGTTTTGGCTGTTGGTCAGACATGTTCAATTTAAATAAAACACAAAAAGCTGATACATTTAATGAAAATGATGAAAAACATTTGACTGTTTGCATATGGTTTTCATACGAAAATTGAAACGTTACAAAATCCTTTATTCCATAACAGCAGCATAGATCTTTTTTGTCCCTGTGTTCGCCTTCTTTTTTCCATGATCGTCATTTATTACTGTGAAGATGACGGCAGTGCAAATATTTGCCTGCCATTTTTTGCATAACGCTTGTTTCGCTTGCTGGGCTGCTGAAACTGAAGTTAGAAAAAAGAAAGAAAGAAAATTATGGAAATTACATTTAAAAAATCAATTCGATTTTTTTGTGTGAAAAATTAATCACTTAGGTTACCGTTGCCTTTGCTTTCCTTTATGCCACAAATCAGGACAGCTAAAACAATGAGGCTGATGGCCAAGCCAAATCCAAAGACAATGTTGACCAGCGATGAACAAGTGTTGGTTGCTGCAAAGAAAACAAGAAACTTCAATATGAGTCCAAGATTATTTTTATATATACAAATATCAAAGAATTGGATTAGCTGACAGTAATAGTAAATTGGAAATAATTTGTCTGAGTCAGGAACTCAGAATATTAAACCATTTATTACGATGTACAACCGGCTCGCGTATCGCAAGACATTCAGTTATTGGCGACTGAAAGAACATTTAGATTTTATTTATCCCATTTCTGGATTCTGGATCAAGTATTACATGCATTAATTCATTATGTTGCATCTATTTTACTTAAAATGTATCTGGATAGCAATTGCTTGCCATGCAGTCACATATCTAATAATAGTACTCTGCTATATATTTGCTACGTCATCATAGTTAATTGAAGCAAATTCTCTGATAAAGAGACTTTTACCTTTATAATGCACCTTAGTTCCATTTCCAAATAATATCTGTCCACATGCAGCCACGGCGCAGTGATAAGTTCCAGCGTCAGAGGTCTCAGAGAAGTTGTAAAAACATTTTGGTGCAGTGGGAGCTTTCGGACTGCTTTCACACTCTTCTCCACTGTTTTCTTGTAGATAAAGTAAACTGGGATGAGAATGATCTGATCCAGCTTTGAACCAGTACACCCTGTTTTCTGCCGGACATGGTTTCCTCTCAGAGTCGGAGAGAACTGAACACTTCAGAGTCTCAGCAGTTTCTGGATAAACTAGGCTAGATGGAGGCATCTGAACGATTTCAGTGATATCTGATTCTAGTCCTGGAAAACAAAAAAAGATGTTTCAGTCTCACAGCCAAAAGAAAATAACTCATAATATGATTTGTAAGCACTTTATTAATGATATTACCTTGAACTTTTAGAAAGTTACCATTAATAAATATGAAGTCAAGCTGTCTGATTTTAATACAGTAGTAAAGTCCATTGTCATTTTGCTTAGCTTCATTAATATATAGAAGAAATTTTCCCTGTTCTTGTTTTGTCTGAATGTGAGAAATCTTGGAAACATCGTCGTTCACAAAGTTAAATGTCGCTCCAAGAAATTCTGGCCAGTTTCCAGAAACAAGTCGGATCCAATACAAAGTTTCTCTGTAGAGAACAGAGATCTGGTGTGGACAACGCAGGGTCACATTTTGTCCAACAATTACCGTCTTTACTTCAAACTTAAATTCTTCAGTACAACCTGCAACATGAAAAAATTGATTCATCACACAATATCTACTGTCAGGAGAAAACAATATGTCTTTACTGTGCTGAAGTCATGAATGCCGGCGTAATCTCTGTCTCATAGAAACATGTATTTAGTGTAGATTTCATTCATACTCACAGCCAGCTCTGATCATAAGCAGAAAAAATACGATCAAAGGCATTTTGTCACTACACCTCTTCAGACTGTGTACAGTACAGAAGATCATAGGATGGGTCAAACTAATATGATTACGTTCAGGGGGAGGGAACTATTTAGAGTGATCTGATTGGCCGTTGATGGTGTTTGTTATCTATCTAAATGACCTGAATTTTCTAACCCACTCTCATAAGGCCATCCTATCATAAGTTTGTTTGCGTGATTACCTGAAATCAGCTCTGTTTCACAACATGAAACCAAAAGTGAATCTCAGGATATAAAACTCAAAGAAACTCATTGCGTCTCTATGGTCTTAAAGTTTATTTTGCTATTTGATTGTTATTCTCTATGTCTCTTCAGAAATACCTGACCTGTTTCGATGTTACTACTTCCGTCTGACCATAACAATTTATTAAAAAAATTTTAAAATTGTATTAATATAGTAACTAGATTGATAGCATCGTAACAATATAGTTAATAGCTTCTGGCTGAACATAATCGTAACAATCAACAGGAAAAAAATTAACAAAATGCTTTTCCAGAGCCAAATCTGATTACTTCAGTACCATAGCTTCTTGACCAAAACAACAATAACAAAAATCATATAAAATTATAATTTTCGGTAAGTAAAATCGAGACTAAACATGGAAGCGTTTTCCTCTGTAAATATATTTCTAATACGTCTAATGGCATGGAATTGACAGCAGAGGTCAGTAATAACTCAATTTACCAGAGTATATAAAAAAAAAAATCACAGCAATTTCATTCGCAGATTAAATTACGTGCCATAAAGTGGAACGAAGCAGGGAAGAATTAAATCAATGGCGAAAAGGATGAGCAAATATGCATAAAGGAATGAATAAATTGTAAATGTTAACTGATTGTTTATGCAATGCTTTTATGGAGAGAAACCTTTTTATAATGTTGCATGACTGGAAAAGACTATAAAAAAATAAAAATAGTGTTACGTTGAAAACATACATCTATATTTCTAAATCGAACTTTCTAGTCAAAAATAATTCACAAGCGTTCTAAAAAAGATAACTAGCACTTGTATAACTTTCAGAAAGACAAGGAAATTGCAGGTGTAGTTTTCCCTACCAAGTAATTAAGTCAACAGTAATGGCCTCTTTGAACACATGTGGCCCAAGACTCCACTGTTGAGGCTTTAATAATGTTTGCTGCACAAGATTTGGATAAGCCAAGGAAATACGACAATAATATGTCCATTCAGATGACGTTAAACTAATATTTTTACTTCTTCTGACTATTCCAATATTTTACCCAAATCTTTCTTTGTGGAATAATTTCCTTTCATTCTTTTGTATGTGGGGATGACTTGGGTTGTTGATGACGGCTCATGTACATTTCATGTTATTAGGTAAAATTGAATGTGTTGCACGTTTATCTAGGCCACTGGGAATATTCTGAATAGTTAGCTTCCCTCTTTCAGTAGTATAGTTAACTCTTTTCAGACATAAAAAGACATAAAAGTGCTTGGAATTATCTGTAAAATATAAATAAATTACTGGACACCTGGCAATAAAGTCTTAGTCCAAACAAAAATGTGCATCTTGAGTCACTTTTTCCGTCTAACCAATGGATGGAGAAAGCATTTGAGTACTCAGATATCTAAAGATGTGTTTCATATCTAATAAATATAAAATGTTATGTAAACAAACTATTAAATTCAGTTTGAAACTGATTAACAGTAAACACAAAAGTTTCTTGCTTGTAATGTTCTGTAATTTGAGGGGATTTATGCTGTCCCTCTTTAAAATAAATATGTTTCTTAATATCTTTTAAACTGACCGATACATAACCCTACAGTAACCATTTAGTGAAGCCACAGTATAAAGCGTCAGCACTTCTTTCGAAACAATAGGAAAACGATCCATTGACGCAATAACACACAAAGACATTTTCAAACTGATAAGTTTCACCTTCTGAAGGAAGCTCCTCCTATTCACTGTGCAATTCACGTCAGTGGGTGGAGTTTACATGAAAGAGTTAGGGAGGTGTTTGTGGCCACACTTTCCATTCTCTGCACTTCAGAGCAGCTTGGTCCGTGAAGTCTATATATGTCCATATTGAAAAGCAGATGACAGCGCTAGAGTCATAAAAGACTGGTTTACAAAACTTAGTTAAAAATATTTGTTGTCTCACTAAATTCAACCTAACCCCAGATGCTCCAAATTTATATCATCATAGAAATTATCTTTGAAAAGTAAAACCTAAATAGTGCAAAGGTCATTCTGTCTCAAGCAGCTGAAAATTGTAGTTGGCCACAGTCCAGATTAGATCAGTTTGATTTGTGGTTTCACTAATGGTCAACTTCAAAAGTCAAGTCATGTGTTTAAACTACAGGAAGTATCCAAACAAGGAACATGTTCAGATATTTATTACTTTATTTGAACAAAATGCAATGTCCATATTTAAATGAGTAGTAAAATAAATATGTATTTAATGTTTTTATTATTATTTTGTGTTTTATTTGCTGTTTTACCTTATTTTGTGCATAGAACTTGTTAGTGATCTAGTTTGACAGAAATCATAAAATGCTGCATGAGAATTTGAGCAATGCTGTGGTTGTGGTTTGTTCATGCAAGGGTGTGAAAACAAAGGGGCTTTCCTTCCTGTCCAAGCTGCAGCTTCACTCTGAAGAAAAAAAACACTTAAGCCGTGTTTTTGATTTGCATAAAAAGACACAAGCAAAGTAGAACAATGATATTGTTAAAACTAATATTACCCGAGAAATAAGCACAAATTCATGAATGCAAAATTAAGTTGTCTTGAATTATTTTCCCTCAAGCGCTCTGTCTTTCACTGCTAGTTTGTACAAAAAGGAGAATTGCTAGATTTATTTTATATGTTGTACCTAGATTGCTTTTGTGAAAGTTATGATTAAGAATTGAATGCTTTAAAGCCTGTTTTGCTTTTTGTAAGCCATTTCTTTATGTTCTGTAACAGGCATTAAAAAAATTTCATAAGAGTCAGTAAAAAAAATAGCTGTTTCATGATAATGTTTTAATCCTGACTTTAAAGTAATTAAAATTGAAAATATCAGCCTTACAATTAAATTAATATGATTGAGATTTTTTTCTGACTTGGTTTTCAGTTGAAGCAAAATGTGCGATGCATCTGTTCACAATAAACAAGTTTGGTGGTCGGTCGAAGGGGTCTGAACCTCTCACCACAACTCTGTTCTCTCTGAATAGCTGTGGAAACCTACTTTATTTGTGACAGAAGGAAATATGTCAGAGTTTTTCTGAGATGATAAAATATCAAAAATGTAATATTTACTTTGCAACATGTTTAGATTTAAGAGAAAGTGATGATGTGAAGCACTATTTTAGAAATCATTTGTATTTATTGCATACGAACAACTGGAAACAAACATGACTGTGTGGAGAGTATTTTTTGCAAACTCTCAAGCATTGCACTGTAAAGAAGATTAGTAGCACATTTGCAGATTTACTTTATTTTGACAATGTGATCGGGTTGGACTGGCGTGGGTTGTCTAAAAAAGATTAGTGTCATAAACCATTGAAGCACATTTCAGTTTCTTCTGTAAATGCTGAAGATGTTAAGGTATCACAATCAATGACAAATATTATTTCATCCAAACAAATATGCAATAAAGCTGTTAATCTTTTGACACTACAAGTAAAATATATCAAGAAGGGCATCAACACTCCGTTTCTCTTCAAATGTAAATAATTTTATCTGACAATAAGGCATTTTCACCTACATCTGTCTAAAATGGCACTGGTTTGAGTCGTCCACTTTGACTTTAAGTTTCACACAAACAATAAAAATGAACTTAGTTTGATGTATATTTAAAAAGCTCCACCCCACATTGGCCCACCTACTTTTTCCTGTCCATCCCTTTAGAGGGAGGGGCAAGAGGCAGAGAGGTAGGGAGGGGTAAGAGGTGGAGCAGTAGGGAGGGCAAGAGGCGGAGCGGTAGGGAGGGGCAAGAGGCGGAGCGGTAGGGAGGGGCAAGAGGCGGAGCGGTAGGGAGGGGCAAGAGGCGGAGTGGTAGGGAGGGGCAAGAGGCGGAGCGGTAGGGAAGGGCAATAGGTGGAGCGGTAGGGAGGTGTTTGTGGTCACACCACTGATCTAAATGTAGCTCTGTCACTTTCAGTCACGTGGCGGTGATGGAAAGTCTCATCTCAAAAGGCGATGCTAAAAGTTGCAACCAAAATCATAGATGCCCAAATGAAGATAATTCTATGTCACTCAGAACATCTGACTGATGACTGGAAATCAGTCAGATCACAGAAAAAGTAGTTTTTTTCTTTTTTTTTTTTTTTTTTAACCAAGGTTTGCTCTTACTATTAAACACATAAATAAAGGGAAAAAAAATCAGATTTGTAGAACCATAAATGCAACACAACAGGGTTGTAGGACTGAGTAGCTCCACCCTTTGGTGAGGGAGGATCAACACTTAACCCAAAAGGAGAGGAGGTCAGGTCACTGTTCACTTTCAGACAAACAGTCATAAAAATGTTAAGGGCTGACATTTAGGCTAGACAAAGAAAATGTGGTCTTAGTAGATATGATTTGGGTTCAAAATCAAGAAAAGAAAAGTAAAGAAAAGAAAAGGAACAGAAACCACAAGGAGAAAGAGAGTAGAGATTGGCTGAAAGAGAACCAATGCATCAGCAGCACTGACTTAGATTGTTGTGGACTGAGAGACTCTCTAATGTGTCAGACCACAAGCAGCAAAGCAACGGTATAATATAATACCAGCATATAATCAGCAAAACATTAAGCAAGCATGCAATAGAAAGACAGTTTACAATGGCCCTTAGTCTAACACATCTAATTCAGCCCAGACAATGGAACAGTCTCACTGTGAGTCGACCATCAGTCGGGTTAAAGCAATGTCCAAAAAACCAAAATTGATGGAACAGGATAAAAACTTGTTCTCTTTTGACATGGCATCCCAGCAGGGGGGTTCTCAGTACTTTAGATTGGAAACTTAACTCTGAGGAAAGTATCTTTCTTGTTGAGGAATGGAGAGATTACTATAACAGGCCTCTGTAGACAGACATATCAAGAGACGTCCCATGTAAACTTGGGAATGCTGAAACGATGTGTTTGCAGACCATTTTCTAGAAGTTATTCAGATTTTGAAATGGGGAAAAAAAAGTTTCAGCACTCTTATGTCTCAGTTGGAGGCTGACTCCAAAGAGAAGGCTTTGGGATTCAGGTCTTACTCTTGTACTGTGGTTCAATTCTTATGTGATCAGCTCTGAGTTTTATTGCAGGGAGGTTGCCAGTGATGTCTTCAGCACAAAGAATGTGATATTTTAAGCAGTGGTATCTTTGATTGAGGTCGAGAGACTTCACCATGACAGACATTTAGAAGCACTAAGGAACTGTACATACTACGAGTGCACTGAAGATATTCATTAGTTTGAGCCAAAGGGCCAAAAAGGGTACACTTTGACAATAAATGTCAGGATTATTTCGTCCATTTCATCTCTTGTGCAGCAAATGAGTAACATGAAATAACTGAGGCCAAAGCAACATCTATATCCCCAAAAGAAACATTTAGTCATCTAACTTAAACTGAAATTTCTATTGCCATATCATCAGCCGCTTTCAAAGTTGCTCCCTTTTCAGTGTCTTCAAAGTTTTCCGGTTTCGAGTACATTAGCTTCACCTTCCATAAATCATTTGCTTTTTTTTTAACATCTTTTCACGAACAAACATTCACAGAATTTCGAGAAGCAATAATTAGATTAGACATTGAAAAGGGCACCTGCATACCAAGGATAGTGGGCTGGCTGTCTTCAACGTTTCAGCCAATCACTCTTCAGAAAATATTTCATTAGCTTTCAAACTAAAGTCTGCATTTGAGCAGACATTGATTGTGTGAGAAAAGGCTGTGGCACAATGATGGTCAGGGTGGCTGCCTTGATTGTGTTTTTCATTACGATTGGTAAGTTATGTATTTTTATGAATGAAAATAATCATACTGAGTTACTTTTTACATGGAAAACATTATTGTGTTTTGAAAATAATAAACATGTACTTTTAATGTATTTTTTACAGCTTTCATTTCAACCGCTAAGGCTTCCCACCCGATCTCT
>VMRN01000039.1:67137-94896 GCA_010277015.1 Poeciliopsis turrubarensis
GTAATGTGTTTTTCATTAACTGTGTTACCTGTGATATTTACCATGCAGATGATAAACAGCAGAAATCTCTCTACTTGAAACAACATCCAAAGACAGAGTTGGTTCGGCAGGGAGAGATAGTAACTCTCCAGTGTTCACTTCACTCCAAGAATAAAGAAAAGTCCCAGTGCCCAACTAAGCCCAGTATGTACTGGTTCAGAACTGAATCAGAACGATTCCATCCAGGCATCATTTATACTCAAAGGAACATCAGCGACAAAGACTTGGCAAGAAGCTGTTCTTACACTTTATCTGTACGAGACGCCTCTGATGCTGGGATTTACTACAGCGCTGTGGCAGCATGTGGATCAATCGTGATTGGTGAAGGAACCAAAGTGGAGATGAGTATGTGTTTTGTGTTTTCTGGCCACTTGAAACACATCAAAGAATCTAAATATTTTATCGGAGCATTAGCACAAAAGTAATTTAATTTAATCAGTCCCTTTAATTTTTTCATGTGCATGGCAAATCTATAACCTATTTCTGGAAGTTAAAGTTTATTGTGCTGGTTTACTGTAGCCGTGGCGATAATGTCCAAAATGCAAAAATTCACTGCCAGTACACTTGTGTTAAAAAATCTATTTGAAATGTGCCAAACCCCTTTTTTTTTTTTTTTATAGATCAAGATTTCAATCTTGTCGTTACACTTGGAGGACTGTTGTTCTGCTGTGTAATTGTTATAGTCCTCCTTATTTTCTACATTAAACTGAAGCAAAAGTCTGGACAAGGCAAAGGTGAGTTTTACATATTCAATACAAAGTCATTTTATATTAACCATGAACTACTTTTAAAAATTGCTTACACTGAAAATGTTAACCACAAACTCAACTTTTTTTGTCATGCATGTACCATCAGAACTGGATGAATACTTTCGTGTGTATTCCAGATTCAGACCTTGCTCTCTGAAAGTTGACATTGAGATAATTTCAGGCAAAAGTTGCTTTATGTCAGGCGAAGCAACATTTTTTCAATATTATTGTCCAATTTTAATGACCCTGTTTGAACTGTAGTTCCAGTTTTCTGTTTCTAAAGCGTCTGTGGGATATGTGTTGGGAGGTTTTTTTTAAATATGTTATTTCACAAACATTTATTGCATTGAGTAATTGTTTTTTTTTCAAACCAATTATTCTGACGTACTTTAGTTTCAGTACTGAGACCAGTCTGACTGTCACCTTATGAGATCCTAAAAGTTTCTAAAATCATACATCTTTGAACCTTTTAAAGTAGTCTTCTCCACAACTTGAAGCCGAAATCAATCGAAGCTCTGCCATAAAATTAACGCAAATTATTTGTGTTAATGTGCTTTGCAACTAAGTCTGATGAGAGTATGTTTTACTTTTTGCATGATATAAAATCCAATTACATTACAAATGTAAAGCATTGTGTCTCTCTTGCATTTAATTTAGTTATCCAAAAGACAAGATAGAAGAAACATTATAATCTTTCACAACACTAAAAGCAAACAACATGAAAAAGAGAAAATCTATAAAAACACATATGTTTGCTCTTCAAAGGTCAAAATGGTTCCAGTCTGGAAGAGGATGGCAAATCAAATGTTCACACAAGAAACTTGGTAAATATATTCCTGACAAGTCTTTCACAACATGTTCTATAAATATGAAAATAGACTAATTTGTTCCTTCTTTTGCAGGATGGTGCAGCAATAGAAGCAAACTATGCAACAGTGCAAACCCGGGTTAGAAGGACTAATGAGAAAAAAAATAATCCACAAGAATGTGTTTACTCCTCTGTCAAATCAGACGGTCAACATAATCAGCTCTCTTCTCTTTAGTCATCACTGTTAACATTGTTGCTCTTTTTTGATCATATTTAAATAACATAATTTGAAATGCAAAATCATGTTTTTTTTTCCTTTTTCTTGTTAATTTTGTAGTATCATGTTGAAACATAAAAAAACAGCTGTTCTATATTCCATGGATCACATTAAATAATTTCTGTTTGGCTAAATTGACTAACTTGCACAGAATTTTAAATGATGTTGAAAAATCTGTAACAGAATAAAAGCTGAATAAATCATTGCAACAGATTTGTGAAGTAAAAAAAAAATATTTCAAACAAATGTCTTTCATAAAGATGGAATAAACTTACATCAAAAATTAAGTTTTGAGTTTTCTTCGAAATACTGATCCCAATTGAGTGTTGTTCCCAAAGAACACCACTGCTATCTCTAATGCCAGTAATCATTCTACTACTACTATTATGTACTTTAGTGTCATGATAGCGCAGGAATATTGATTGTGATGAAAGAGAAAACCTGAATTGAGGCCAAACATTGGGTGCTGTATTCACAATATATTCGCAAATTATTCAAACATATGATTTGAAGATTTCCAAATTTGTTTTGGTTGCAAAACAAATTGCAAATGGCAAACAGTAATAAATACTGGAAGTCAGACACATGAAATCTCCTTTATGCTTTCTTGACATGAGCAGCCAGGCCGGTGAGACTGTTTGCCCAGAGAACCAAATGTCAGTCTAGTTGCTGCCTCACCTGAAAAAGAAAAACAAAATTGAATATACACTGGATGGGTGACCTCTGCCCACCCATCCATCCATCCATTCATTTATTTTCTGTACACCTTTGTACCTAGTGGGTTTGGCAGGAGTGCTATCTCCAGCGAATGTTTCGTGTGAGAGGCGTGGTAGACCCTGTTCAGATTGCCAGTCTGTTGCAGCCTCTACCAAGAATTTATAAACTGTTTAACCATTACTTTCAGAAATAGAAAACAAGTTTCAGGCCATCAGTACAACAGGAAACAGTTTTGGGGAGGTAGTTTCTAAAATGAAATGCAACATGTACCTTTACAACCAGAATGAAAAATGACATGACCAGGGGAGAAGCTTATCTTTCATCAGGACAAGGATCTGAATGATAAAGCTACAATGGGAGTGTTTGGATCTAAACATGTCTTTACTACTGTCAGAATGGCACAGGCCTAAAGCAACACAGCATTTTTGGCAAGACTTTAAAACGTTTGATTTTCCTTTAAGTTTTTAAGTTACAGTTCATAGTGACTGAGTCTACGCTACAGAACTGGAAAAATGTAAAGCTGGTAGAGACATGGCCTAAACACTGGTGGTGCACAGGATAGTTGTTTTAAGAACCATTGCATCATTTTTACTTTGACATCACATTTATGCATTGCATTCTTCTGGTTTGCCACGAAACAATACTAAAGGTTAAAGAGGTATGAATATATTTATCTTTCTTATTTTCTCTAACGTTTTTGGCCATGATGAAGAACTAAAAGCAAATGCAATATATTCATATAAAGATATGCTTCCACTCTATTTACACTTACCAAAAATTCTTTATTCCCCAAAAATTTGTGCTTCAATTTCAACTCACCGATGATAATGGAAAAAACATCACCCCGTATTATTACATTTTATTACAGTAAAAAAAGAAAAACTAATAATATTTATACATTTTATGAAAGTGGGTTGTTACTAAAGAAACAAAAAAGTGCAGAAAAACATGAAGCCATACTATTTTTGGAAACATATTTTGGGCAGATGAACATCAGTCACTTTAACTTTTAATACAAGCCAAAAAGGATATACAGCTTTTAAATGAAATACAATAAAAAGTAATACACATGAAAATATCTTTAACCTGGTGAAAGTATTTATTAAGCTAATATACTGTGTTAAATGCAAGAGACTGCAAAGATGTTTGTAGCATGCCAAGCAAAAAAAAAAAAAAAAAAAAAAAGTCTAAAAGGATCCTTGAGTCCAGTGGCTTAGGATTTTATTCTTTATCAAACATCCTGACATCACTGTAGATGGCATCTTCTTTTCTTCTTGCCTTAACCCTGCCCACTCGATCATCGTTTCTCTGGGTAAAAACTGCTGTAGAATAAACTACAGCGTTTTCACTTCTCTGGGGAAATAAAATAAACGGGCAGATCTTAATGTTCTTATATCTTGAAGATATAAGATGCAGATTATTTAGCTGATATATTTTTAACTGCAGAAAATTTCTCACCTGCTGATTTCGCAATTTCCTACAAACTACTTCTGCGTTTTTGCCTTGAAATTCAGGACCTGTTAATTATTATAATAGTTTAAGTAGAGTTTAATTTTATGTTTAAAATAATCCACTTTCAAAGAAAAATAATCTATTTACTACTCTTACCTTTGGAAAAGGGACATTTTTTTCTAATCAAATAGACAAGCAGGGCTGTAGCAATCAGCATCAAAACCAATATTCCACATAGCAGAAGGAGGAGAGTGTTGTTCCTCTGTGAATTATTTATACCAACGTCTGAAACATAAAAAAAATAATAAGTCATAATAGAAGAATCACAATATGACATAATATTGTGACTGTAATGCAGAAACATGTTGGAATTACCTTTCAACTCCAGTTTTGTGCCATTTCCAAAAACTACCTTCCCACATGCAGCCAGAGCACAGTAATAGGTCCCAGTGTCGGAGGAGCTGATGTTGTCTTTCACAAAGTTAAAGATGCAACTCTGTCCAGACTGAGACTCAGGATTTTCTTCACATTTACCATTAACCTCATTTTGAGCATAAATTAAGCTGAGATGTGATTGTGGTGAAGAGACTCGGAACCAGAACACCTTGCGTTCCTCAGGACATGTTTTCTTTTCTAACTGAGAGACAACTGAACAATGCAGACTCACAGAATCCCCTTCATGAACTGCATCAGATAAAGAGTCTTGAGTGACAGCAGTAACATCAGGTTCTGATTCTTGAGAAGAAAAGAGATAAATGAAAAAAATTTTGGAAATGATATACGTAGGACAGGAAAAATGACTAATATAAACATTGGACAGATCTAGAAATATTTCCAATGAAAATATTGAATTAATATTTTTATTTTATTTTTTTTCCTGATATGTTAACCTGTTGACATTGATGAAACACTTGTATTTAAAACTTTTGTGATTTGGTTAAAAAGTTTCACAAAACCGTTTACCTTTTATTCTGAGAAATGTTCCATTTAAGAAAGTAAGGTTGTGTCGTTGCGTCCTCAAGCAAAAATAAAATGCTGTGTCACTTAGCCCTGTTTTTGCGAAATGTAGAACAAAACTCCCAGGTTCTTGTTTTGTTGAAATGCGAGAATATGTGATTGAATCAGGGTGATCAAAAGTAAATGTTGAGCCTAATATATCAGGCATTTTTCCAGGAATGACTCTTATCCAAAAGAGGTATCCAACAGCCCCAGATGAATGTCGTTTGCAAGATAGAGTCACATTTTCTCCGACAGCAACAGTTGTTACCACAAAGTTCTCACCATCTGCACATTAAGAAAACATATTTACACAAAACAGTGATCAGTAACCCCAATGAGTTATTATACATCTTTTACAAAACAAAGATAAGACTACATTTTCTGACCTGTCTCCACATACTTACATTCAACTTGGAGCATCAGCAGGATGAAAAAGACTGCGTACATATTGAGGGCGTTTATCAACTCAATGCTGCAGTTAATTTTGTTTACTGTATAAGACAAATTCTTAATTTGGTAATTTAAAATGGGAGGGAACAATTTCTTAGACATCTGATTGGCCTATTCAAATGTTGCGTAGCTACCAGTGGAAAGAGGGTGACCAAAACTTTCCAGCTTAAACATGAGACAACACCAGCAGATAGCTTTGTCATCTGGTGTTGGTGAGTTTTGGTACCTGTGTAAAGCTAAAAGAAGGAGTTTGAAGCCAACAAAAGCAATAACTCTGATATTACACATAAATCTCTAAGAAATAAATTTAATTAAGAATCCTAAAAGGAAAAGAAAGCAAAAACTCAAATCAAAAATAGAATAATACTTGACATGGTTTCAGAATTGCCAAAAGACATCAGCAGGTTTATTAAATATCTAAAAACCTCATGGTGTTTTAATAAGTTCAAAGTACTGTGTGGAGAAGTAAAAGTTTTACTAGAAAACAAAATGCATTTTGTGGTCTGTTCTTAGGAGTCCAGTGGCTTCTGAAAACCCCAGACCTTTTGATTTTGTAAAGGTGATATTGCTTTTATAAATTTTACCTGGCACGAGGTTTGATACAATAAGCACATTTAAAACAGCACAGCTGAAATCCAAATGAAATTAATGAACCAATATTAAAAAGCCTGTATTCTTAAAATCACTATGTAAAATTTTACAAAGCTTTTGACATGAACTAATTATAGAACAAACCTGAGTGAGTGTGCACAGGTTTGCACATGCACTCACATGTCCAATTATCCGATTGGATGGAAGAAAAATCCAAAATCACTGCCAGTCATCAAATAATCTATACCGCTGCAATTTGGAACGACTGCATCCCTGTCCCAGAGAAGAGCAGAGGAGAGGCCTGGAGGAACCACCCAGCATCCACAGTGTAGAAAACTGGAGATTTTCATGATACATAGATACATAGAGGGTGAAATCACGGCACAGCGATGTGACAAAACGCAGAACAGATGGTTTTTTTCCTCTGATGTACAGTATGTTATTCATGCCTCATATATTTTCAGATTTTTCATCTAATCAAACATATTGTCTAAACTATCCTGTTATTGCTCTTTTAAAATGACCTAAGTGCTTAAATTAATAAACAAAGGGAGGGTCCAACAATTAAGGCAAAATTTGCAGCACATTTATATCACTTAACACACCTCAATATCGCTTTAAAGAATCTACATGCACCTTCAGCCTGATTCACGCATCAAGAATAAAGAATAAACCTGGTTTGTTTGATCTGATCTTTCCTCCTGACAAACTTAAGGACGCTTTTATTTTTGTGATGACTTGAAAGAAAATCTTCATCAGTATAGGTCTAACCTTAAGTCAGAGATGTTCAACATCGAATTGTCTTGTCCCAATATTATATTGTGTGTTTCCCCTGATGACAAATGATCATCCAGCCTGTTGAATGTGATGTGAAGCCAATCAGAAAGCAAAGTGACAGAAATATTGAGCAGAATCCAAAACACAGAAGACAAAGGAACCTCCACAACAGTCACCTCCATCTCATATTGTTGCTTTTATGTCCTGGTTTGTTTTGAGTTGTTTTTGAGGTTTGATTATTCTGTGTTCTTTGTCTAGTTCTTTGATTAGATAGATCTTGTTTCTGTTTTACTTTAGTTCAGTCCTTCTCAGTGTTTCTACTTATGTGTATTTCTAGTCTCTAGTTTGTTACTCTAGTTTAACTCTTAGGTTTAGCTATGCTTTAGTGTAATATTCATTTATTAGTCATTTATTAGGGACTATCTCCCTTGTACCCTATGCCATTTTTCTGTCTCTCTCCCCTCACACCTGCAACCTGTTAGCTCATCAGTCCAGGCCTTTTGTTTCAGCGTTCACCCTCACAGTATTTAAACCCCTCTTTTCCTCACACTCCTTCCTGGTTCCTCCTGTTAAACTCCATTATTCCCTGTGACGTCCCTGTTTTCTCTGCTAGCGTTTTGGTTCTTAGTTTGTATATTTTTGTTCTTCTCTGGTCCCCTGTAATTTTTGGAAGTTTTTTTGGTTTTCCTTTCTTCATTAAATCTACAACTTCAACATAACATCTCAGCATTTGTGTCCTCATCATCAACACTCACCATGACAACAGCAAAGTTGTTTCGTTCTTATTGCTTTCTACTCCACAAACTATCACCATATCTTCTTCCTTGTCAGCAATGTTTGTTTACTCTGAATTCACATTTTCTCACAAAGGGTTTTGAGATTTCTTTGTTGGCAGTGACTCCTGTTTGTGTGGGGTGTGTTGCATTTTTGCCCTTCATCTGCATGCCACACACTGTAGGAATGTTGTATCTGTTATTTTTAATTGTCATGTGTGAAGTCACTCAAGTTGTGAAAATAAACTGACAATTTCAAAGTCTTGCTGGTGAACCAGGCACTAGTCAACTCAGACAAGAAAATGTGGGCTGTAAGCAGATGTCTACAGAAACCTCTAGCAGACTCTTTTGGACTTTACAGATAGAAAAAATTACATCAGATAGGCTCCTCAATGGACCAGGCAGCAAGGCAGGCCAGGCGGCGTGAACCTCTCATTACCATTTAAGAAGTGGCAGATTCCGACCATTGTTGTTCCAGAAACATTAAGAATGTTATCTCAGCAGGCTGTGACCTAAATTTTGTTATGAAGAAGCATTTGTTTTGTTTTTTTTTCAGACAATTCTTGAGAACTGATGTCTGAGTCATTGAAAACTTCAAGATGAGTGAAGTCAGTTGAGAAAAGCAGGGAAGAAGCCACCAGAATGTCAGATCGCCCAACAAATCCCAGAGCTCTCTTACCCTGGATGTGAACTAAAAAATATATGTTGGCAGAACTGCATATCTAGCAGAACATTAACAACAGTTGGGTGTGTGTAAATCAACATACTGAGTACGATGAAAACTTTGAGCAGCAACCTTTTGATGAGAACTGACTAAAATTTTATGGAATAATACTTATTTTCTTTTTTCTGAGTAATAGACGATCTGGAAGGTAATTATTCAAGAAAAAAAAATAGATACGTGTCATGTGCTGTGCTAACAGTGAGTCATCCTTAAACAATCCACCAGTGGGGTTGCTTTTTATCTTATGTATTGGGGTCACTCACTGTTACACCTAACAACCTTACCATAAAGAAAATCTCTTAACTTCGTAAAGTTTTTCACGCACAATTAAATGTTAGTCTCTGCATCTTTCTGCATTATGGAGCATTGTGTCACAATACAGACACTGTTACTAACAAGGACTTTTAAAATACTGCAAACCACAGAAAGACAAAAAGAATCACACTCAGTTTTTGACGTAAAAGTTACTATCCAGCAGCTTATCTGGTTGACTGATAGGTGTTTGTGGCCTAGTAGTCAGAGAGACCTAATTTAGGAAGAAAAGATTTTGAACCACAATTAGAGAGGTGGTTAGCCCACTAATAACACCTCAAGAAACAGCTCATGATAATCTATTGTGTTTTGGTAGAACACTTCAAACAGTCCCAGCAGCACAAAAATAAGTCAAGATGCAAAATAAGTCAGACCATCTACCCTTCCGTTTTCTAGTTCACAGATATACTGACACACTTACATGCCTATTGGTTTAATTTTTGACTTCATACTTTTATTCTTCCAAAGAGTGAGCATGTTCTCTGAAAAATATCACATGTAAGCTAATGTGTTTTGTTGTTGTTGGTTTTATGAACTAAAGAATGTTTTAGGTTGTGGTTCTCACGGTGAAACACCTTCATGTGAGGTTTATTGTAATAAACTGCATATTGTTTACACCAGACATCATTGTTAAAACATCTAAGTAGTCAAACAATCTGTCCACATTGTAAGAACAAAGTCGTTTTCTGGAGTTATTTCTCCTGTCGGCATTATCAGCAATCATTTGAGCCTCATTATCTTTCAAAATCTTTGCTGATAACAGCAATAACTGGAAACTTCTAGCTTCTAATAGCCTGAGGTTGTAAAAAAGTCCTACAATTAAAATGTATATCTCTAATAATAAACTACAAAGTCCACTTTAGCTTTGGAGTGAAATGTATGGCACGTCATCACTGTGTTCACACATCCTCCCACTTTAAGCAAGACAGTCAATATGAAACTCTGAATGGCCGGTTATAAACTGTGTCTGTGTCTCGGTCTGTAAACAGTCGTTGTACCACCTGTCATCAAATTCACCACGCTTTAGTATAAAAATTCTCAAAACAAGATGGAATTACATTGTGTAACATAATATACACAGTTTTAAAAATATATATATGATTTATTAAACTGTTTTAGCCAAACTTGATGTCAAACTTAAAAGAAATTGAGGGCTTTTATGCCTCCCCCACTTCTTGTCACTTTGCACATCCTGTTGAAGCTGCGAGGCATGTCTGATCTGAGTAAACAAGCTTTGTGGTCGGTCAAAGGCCTGAGAAGTGCTTCACCACAGTCTGTTTGTCACGGTAGATGCAGCATGTGGCTTTGACATGGAGAATGCAACTGCAAAGGCCTGCTATCACACTGCTGCTGATTGTTTTTAAGAATTAAACATGACACCCAAGTTTAAAAGTACACAATGTTCTTGATACAATGTTTATTTTTAAGAAAGAAGCTACAATTAAGGTTCTTTTTGATTTTCAAACCAATAAGTAGGTTATTATACAGACTAGGTGGCAATACAACACCAAAAGTTTTTTTTTTTTTTTTTTTTTTTTTTTACTTTGAGTTTCTTTCTTCCCTCAAATGAATCCTTACAAATCCTTACGATGAAGCATCATCATATTTTAATAAATTGGATCTTGAAGATCTCCAACAGGCTGAATTTAAAGCAGCATTTCTGTAAATTGGCTTCTATGCCCTTTCTTCATCTTCATCACAATTGTTTGCTTATGTATGCACAACCAAAGCACTTTGGAGGCGGGTCAGTGTGTTGATTCAGAGACAAAAAGGGAAAATGTGGGTCCCACAGAGTCATTCCTGCCTTGGGTGTCCTGCTACACTGCACTTCTATAATCTCTTTCTGGGTGGTTGCAGGAGCTCTTAACAACAAAAGTGAAGGATGAAATTATTTTTGTGCTTTTAACATAGAAAAGTCCCCTGCAAGCTTTTTGCAAAGGATGCTCAGTTCGACAGCAAAATGCACATTTGGAGTCACAGTGGCACAGACTTGGTTTGCTAGTCCTTAAAAACATGAAAAGTTTCCTTGCTGCTTCACTCAAACAACTTTTGTGTTCCTGTCTTGAATTGGAAGTAGCTGTTGCGGTGAATAACAGCTACTTATTAATAAGTCACAAACTTGCAAATAATAAGTTTGTGACTTATTATTTGCAAGTCAAACTCGCAAATAATAAATGACAACTTGTGGGTCATTAATAATAAATATCTCAAAGAATTGATACACAAACCTTGTATTTGACATATATGTCTTTAGTGAGTCCAGAATTTAACAAAACCCTGAAATATATATATACATATATGAATCTGAGCTATACAAATAGAGCATATATTGGTGCAATATTTCTTGATTTTGAGACATTGACATTACATTATCAATGTAATATAATGTGCATTACATTGATCCAGCCATCCATCCATTTTCTTACACGCTTATCCCGCGAGGGGTCCTGGTGCCTGTCTCCAGCGGTCAACAGGCAACAGGTAGGGTACAACCTGAACAGGTCGCCAGTCCATTGCAGGGCCATTATAGTGATTTTGTATCAAGATAAAAATAAAGTAAATCAGAATTTCTTGTTTGTAGCCACTAGGTGAGAGTTCTTCCTCTTAGTCTTGGTTCCTGTTCTGAATAAGATCTGCCAAAGACTAAAGGATCGTGCAGGTTGTGAGATTCGGATATTTTGATTTGTACTCAGTGGATGTTTCTTTGCAAGATAAATCTAGAATGAGTGAATCTCAAAGAGACTCCTGTGATCCTGCAACTCCACTACAGATAAATTATTAAATGGATACATTCTTCTTCAGCTTTGACAAACAATATTTGAGTTCAGCAAAAAGAAAATCTAGGTGTACCCCATGCCTGCAAGTAGTAATAACTCTGACATTACTAACAGTGACAGAAAATAAAGACTGTGCTGCACCCAGCATACATCCTCTACTCTTCAAGACATGACAGTGGTCAGGATCATGACCTTTTACATAGTAGAGACTGAATGATACATACAGAAAAATCCTGGAGCTGCTAAAAGCAGCAAGACTTGAGAACTAGGTTGGAAGTTCACCTTCCAGTACATAAAGCTGCAGTTAAAAGTACAGTAAGAGGTTTAGATTAACTTAGGTTCATGTGTTAAAATCAGTGTGCAAAAAATTAGCTTTCAGACGTACATATCCTAAAAGACTTAAAGCCATGACTGCCACACAAGTTGCTCTTGAGAGTATTAACTCAGGGAGACTTAGTATAAGCATACAAAATGTTTTGAAAACTTTATCATGTTCCTGTTGCTGTACAATAAGTCTCTTATTGGCAATTCATCTCTCAAAAAATACATTGAGGTTTGTGGCTGTAATCTTGAAGAAATTATGAAAAGGTTCATGGTGTTGAATAGTTTTGCAAGGAACAGTAGGCGGAAATTCACCTACCCGTCAACCAATCACCTTGACTTCTACTTTGCAAAGCCTGATCATCTTAGACCAAAAGTTCCATTGGGTAGAAAGACTTCAGTGGTGTAAACACGACTTCTCCCCAAGATGCAAGAACTGTTTGCTTTGATTCTTCTTTGTACTGTTTGTAAGTGCTCTTTATTTCTACTGGATCAATCACTTGCAGAAAAAATACAAATTTGATGAC
This sequence comes from Poeciliopsis turrubarensis, assembly GCA_010277015.1. Lineage (NCBI taxonomy): Eukaryota > Metazoa > Chordata > Actinopteri > Cyprinodontiformes > Poeciliidae > Poeciliopsis > Poeciliopsis turrubarensis. The sequence continues at coordinate 79,431 of VMRN01000039.1, forward strand.
TGTTCTTTGTTTTTTGATCATTTTTTACTCTCTTTTATCAGGTATTATAGAAACTGCAGAAGTTCCTCGTTTGATCTCAACAACAGAGTACAAACTTGGTGACAATGTTACCTTTTCCTGTCAATCACCTAACGATCACAGATTCAGCCAGTGGTACAAACAGTCTCCTGGAAAACTGCTCCAAACAATTGCTTCAGGAGTTTATGGAAAAATTACACAAACTACGACATTCAATAATACTCGTTTCCAATTTCATAGAGAAAACGATGAGATGAATCTTACCATACATTCTGTTAAAAAAGAAGATGAAGCTGCATACTTCTGCCAAAGTGGAACTGAATTTTTACTAACTATTCATAATGGATTCCTCTTGGTTGTAAAAGGTAATGTAAAAGCTGTTATTTTCTCTGAAACCAATAACTCATCTTTGAATTTTCAAGATCAGTACGTCTGTGCATTAGTTCAACTTTATTTTGTTTTTTTATTTATCTTGCACAGACTGTAATCAACAGACATCTGTTTATGTGGAACAAACTCCAGATGCTGCAGCGGTCCAGCCAGGAGACACCACGAGTCTCCAGTGTTCCCTTTTTTCAACGAACAGTGAAACAAGACCTCAGTGTCCAGGAGAAAACTTTGTTCACTGGTTCAAATCTGGATCTGGAAGCTCTTATCCAAGTGTCATTTACACTGCAAGGAACAGCACAGACGATGCAGCAAAGAGAAGCTGTGTCTACCGCCTCTCAAAAACATTAGAGAACTCCTCTGATTTTGGAACTTACTACTGTGCTGTGGCTGTATGTGGAGAAATACTGCTGGGTGATGGAAGTAAACTGGAAACCAGTATGTATTTGCATTCTGTTCTCAATTTGTCTATAGATTCTCGTCTTGAATATGTTTGCTTTACAAAGTAAACATTCACCTTTTATTACCACACAAAACTGTCAATATAACCTGAGAAATTAAAGCCATCTTGCTAATTTTAATATAATAAGTATTTGTTTATTCGTTGTCTAAGATGCCAAGCATGCCTAAGCATTATTTTTCTTTAAGAACAGAACAAGACTCAAGTGTTCTTGTACTTGGAGGACTGTTGGGGTGCTGCGTGATTGTGATTATCAGCCTCATCTTCTACATAATTGGAAGGAGCGTTTCCGACAGTTCTAAAGGTTGGCATTGTATCTTTTTATATCAACATTACTAAATGAAAATTGGTTGTTATCGATGAGTTCATTACATTCTATTTCACATAGCATCCAATCTAACCAGGTGTTTTTACATAAATACTTACTTTGAGTTTTTAAAGCTACATTGTTTGGTAGACTGTCAGTAACAACAAATTTAATTACTTTTTTAGATTATCAGGAGAAATCTGTATACAACAGAGGCTTTAAAAGTAGACTTCTGTAAAGAAGAAAGTATTGTTTGTGAAAGTTTTGTATTTGAATCCTAGAGTTCTCCAACGTCTACACAGATGTACTCATCATATCACTGTTTTTACATCTTTTTCTCATGCTTTTTAAAGAAAACAAATGCATTATTTTTTCCCTTTTATCAACAGGAGTAAAAGGATCACATCATGCTGAATATGAAACTTCAACTACTTGTCAAACAAAACCCTTGGTAAACTTAAATTTATTATTTGCAGTCGAGTTGATCTAGATCTTTAGGCTGTGCTCAAAATGAGCAAATTTTACTTCAGTGTACCTGACATGAAACATGTTTGTCTACATGTTTTTTTTTTTTTTTAATGAAAGACTCAATTGTCAAATTAAAGTAGAAAACGGACAACGATGACCTGCAAACATGAACTAACTGTAAAATGCCAATGGTGCTCAGTTCATCTTTAACATAATTTTGGCTATATCACATAATTTCATACTTTTCTTTTGTAAAAATTGTGTGTTTACATTAGATAGAAAACATTATAGAGAATCAAGCCAATAAAACCATTACAGAATTTTAGCAGTTTAAGTGTGTTTTAGCAATCTAATGTCAAACTTTATTTCAATTTTATTGATATTACAACATGAGACTGTGAAACTTCCAACTTTCTTAAAAGTTGACTCATCTGATCTTATTGCTGTATACATTTTGTCATTAATAAACAATATATTATATGTTTACAGGACAAAGAAGAGAATGTGACCTATGCAGAGGCATTGAATTTCTCTGCAACAAATGTGGGACATTGCAAGAAGGTGAACACAAAATGTGTGTATTCTTCTGTTAGAGTAAATTCACAAAAACAGCAACAGCTCTGAATAGAGCCGCAGTATTTGCACCACTCCCCCAAAAGCAGATTGGAACATCAATTAAGCATTTTTAGCACAATCTATAAAACATTTAAGGATGTTTGTCTATTTCTTTGTGCGAGATATTTTATGCCTGTTCATTAATTGTTGCTAGTTTGTTAAAAAATCAAGTTTGTAAATCAAATTTCAAATTTATTTGTTCTTATCCACCAAATGTCAGGCAGTCTGGCAATAACTTCACTGAATTAACACCAGAGGTTTGTCTACAAATAAATCTCAGCTCTGGATTTGTTAAACAAATATGCATTTAAATGTAAAGGAGATTATCACTGGTCATGGGTTTGTTAGAAAATGTCTCAATAAAGATATTTGTTTCTGAGTACTAAAATGTCTTAGAATGTTTCTTGTGTATTGTTCTAGTTTCTTTGTCATGGCATATTCATTTTTTTTATATCAAAGTGTCCTGTACATGTATTTTCTTTACCTTGTGGGAATTTCTGAGTTTATTATATTTCTTTTGGGCAAAAGTATTAAGTGTGTAGTAGTTTAAGTGTGTCATTTAGTCTGCATAATATTAGGAGCTATGTTTCACAAGTTGTTCAGTGAGGACATACAGATGGACGGTCTCAGAAGGAAGGTGGCTGATGTTGCAAATGGTATTATTTCTCATAAGGCCCTGCCAGAAAAAAAATCCCCAAAGAAACTTGACATTGTTGCGATCATCATCAGATATTCCAAAAGCTCTTGGCTCCACAGGAGAAATACTGCCACGAGAGTCCAGACAGAGTAATCCTTTCTGAACTGATTGACATTTCTAGAAAAGCCAAAATCATCACAATCACTGAAATAATATTAATGTATTGTTTCTGTCATGGTGGCTTGTATGGTGAACTTATGCCATGCCCCTGTGCTCTTGCTTTTAAAAATAAAAACTCATATTACATAACCTCTCCTTTTCTCAGGTGATCAATGTCTGGTATTAATAATTTCTCACAACAGCGTTACTTAAGCTGGTTTCCTGTTAGCAGAGAATACTACAATATATTGCATGAAACTATCAAGATTGTATGGCTGCAGTCTGCATATAATGTCTGTTTGGTCACGTTGTGCGGGGCAGAGAGAAATTCCAAGTCTGGTCATGTAACCCATAAAAAAACAAATTAAATCAACACCTATTACTCGTTATTCATTGGAAATCAGATAACAATTTGTTATCAAATTTCTTATTTTTGGTTTAATAAACAAAATACAAAAAAAGCTAATGTGTTTTTCTTTTTGCTTCCAACATAAAAACAAGCTGCTCTTCTGATGAGTTGGAGGAGCTTACATTTTTTCAGCTCTTCTCTCTCTTGTCAGACTGTTATGATATGGTGACAGTTTTAACAAATATGTAAAAAAAGTTTTTAAATGTTACATAGATTTGACATTATGTCCATGGTAAATGGACACAGGGCAATAACAATAGCTTTAAGACTGCAAAACCTCTTCTGTTAAAATCGTACATTTCAGAAACAAGACCGTTCAAAGTGCTTTACATCATAAACACACACACACGCACGCATTCACACACAAAAATATAAAGTTGTAGAGCACACGTTCAACAAGTGTCAAATCCCATCATTACATACAATTTGACAAGAGTCATTCTTTGACGCAGACATTATGTGCAGTCAAAATCAAAGATACAAAAAAAGACTACTGGTGCAGTTTCTCCATTTTGTCTATCAGTGCTTGTTTTGGTTTCAAAACTAGAACATCTTGCCTGCACCATTTTGAAAGGAGGACAACTGTCCTTCTGAAATAGGCCCCATTGTCTATCACAATGCTCCGTGGACTGGCTGCTTTGTTTCTTCTAAGTGGAGTGTGTAAGTCCAGTTACTTGTTCATATTTTATGTATTAATGCTATATAAAAATCTGCGTGAAAGCAAACATGTTTTTTGAAAGTTTTAATATTATTTAATTTGATTTTTCTCTGAGGACTTCTGGTCTTAGTTCATGTGTAACGTCTTTGTTTCTGTCTTTCTCCTTTTGCAGTTATTCCAACTTTCGAGTTTGCTCTGTATATTCCTCTAATTGAAGCTGCAACTGGTGAAAATGTGACTCTGTCATGTAATGTCACTGGGTATGACAGCGGGTTGTTTTACTGGTATAAGATAAATTGTGAATATATGATCCAAACAGTTGCTCAAGGGTATTTCAAAAAAGTTAACCTTGAGCCACAGTTTAAAAACTTAAGATTTGATATGCAAACAGTGGGCAATGTGTATTCACTCTTCCTAAGAAACATCCAAAAGGAAGATGAAGGTACATACTTATGTCAGGCAGGAGAAGCCTACAGGATGGCATTCGTTAATGGCACAAATCTGGCAGTGAAACAGTATGATGTGCCAACTTCTCAAGAGACTCTGTTTGGCAACAGAACTACAACTGAAACAAGTATGTATAATATCAGTATAACGTTAGTGGTTCTATAAAAATGATGTTTTAAATGAAAAATAAAATGAATCATTACAAAGCTGTAATTCTTAAACATCTTCCACACTGAAACTTGAAAAAAGAGTTATGTGGACATACAATTGACACATTTGTTCAATCTTTTAAAAATGTATCTCAAATGTCAAAATTACTTAAATTGTAATTTATGTTAATATAAGTAGAACCTATGGTAGTGATAATCAGTGAAATCAGTTTTTGCATAAAGAAAAAGGTTGTTGATTGACCTAACATTTTGTGTTTCCAGGAAAAACCTGGGATCCAACGGTGATCGGGCTCTCGGTGCTGTGTGTTTTATGTGTGATTGTAATCGCTATCCTTGTATTTTTCAGAGACTGAAATTAATCTGACTGGAAATATACTGATGTTTTTTATTATTATTATTATTATTATTATTATTATTATTATTATTATTATTATTATTATTTTGTATTTTTGTTTTTGTCTGTAAAATGTTGTATTTTAGGGGGAGTACCTATTAACTCGCTGATGTTTTTTGCATTTAGATGGTTTTGTATATGTTGTAGAATGTAATTACAAATTATTAAATGGGAAATACTTCGGGTCCCTGGAATTTTTAAATATTCAGCTTTTGTCTACATGTTCTGGAAAAAATAGAATCTTTTACTAATTTGTGGAAAAATGCTCATTGATATTATTATTAGTATTATTATTATTGTTATTATTATTATTATTGACTTGCTTTTTCTGCTCATATTTTGACAATTCATGTTTAGTGATGAGTATCAAGCTTTAAAGGAAGAAAGCTTCAGAATCATGAGTGTGGGTGCCTTGCTGTTGTTGGAAATGTTTGACCTGACAAAGATCCAAATGGGTCTGAAAAGGTTTTAATAAATTCTGTGAAAATTAAGTGTGCTGGATTTTTTTCATCTATATACTGTAAGCCTTTTTATTCCTGTGCTTTCATCTGCTTATTGACTTGTAACTACCTTCACTACAATAATATATGAAATACTAAACTAAATTAGATTTAGATAAACCTCGTTATCTAAATCTAATTTATTTATGTAATTCCAGGTGGTACACATTTGATATTAATAATCCCAAAGATTAAAGATCATGCAAACATGGGTTTTTATTCTGAGAATGAAACTTCTCTACCTTCACACATGTAGGCTAAATTTTTTTTAATTTTCGGACCTAATGATGAAAGAATCTCTCCACCACTGAAAAAAGAATCCAGTAGGGACCAAAAGGTCCTATGTTAAAAATGTTTTAACATATCTCTGCGTCTGTGTCAACTGCTGCTTTAGAATGTCAAAAACAAGAAGTTTAGAAAGAAAGAAAAAGAACATGCAACAGCTTGTGCCACGTCTGCATTTCCGCCAGTCAAGTAAGAAAACTAGAACATCTTGTATATCTTGATTTTGATCAGAGGGTTGCTGATCAAATAAAGGATGCCCCATTTTCTATCAAAATGCTAAGAGGACAGGCTGCCTACATTCTTCTGCTCATGGTTTGTAAGTTCAATTGTTTTTTCTTTCCCATTTTGTTCATACTATGTATAGACACATTTAAGTGCTGACATAATCAATGCATAGAATAAAATGTAATGACATTTACAGTTTAACTCTCTATTTTGGTTTCAATGTCCTATCTGCTTTGAAATGATTATCATTTGTTTTTCTCTTACTTCTTTAGCTGTGATTCAAACCATCGGGGTTTCTCATCAGATCACTCAAATTGGAGCCTCACTTGGTGACACTGTGACTTTGACATGCAACGTTACTGGCCATGAAAATGTGTCTCTTTACTGGTACAAAGTGATTTATGGAGATAAAATTCAGACGGTTGCAAGTAGACGGCTTCACAGAGTAGCACTGGAAGCAGAGTTTTACAGCCCAAGATACATGATTATAAAAGCAGGACACGTGTATTGTCTCACTATACGAAATGTTCGCAAAGAGGATGAAGCTACATATGTGTGTCAGACTATTGCAGCAAACAAACCGGCATTCATTAATGGCACACATTTGGCTGTGAATGGTAAGAAATATTCATTTTGTTCTGAAAACTGTATTTGGGTGAAAAAATGTATAAACTGTGTTAATTATTTGTTCTTCTATCACTTAGGTCACAAAAACAAAATGTCTGTCTCCGTGAAACAAGTTTCAGAAACAACATCTGTTCCTGTTGGCACAGAAATAACTTTGGAGTGTTCACTTACGTTACTAGAGAAAAATAAAGCAAGAGATCGATGTGCAGCTGAGGACAGTGTATTCTGGTTTAAAGCTGGTTCACAAGACGATCCAGGAATGATGTATGCTGCTAGGAACATCTGTGACACAGAAGCAGGAAGAAGCTGCAGCTTCAGACTGTCCAAAACTATACAGAACCCCTCGGATAGTGGGATTTACCACTGTGCTGTTGTCACATGTGGAGAGATCCTGCTTGGAGAAGGAACTAAAGTGGAATTAGGTAAGTAGTAAATCTGTAAACGTAAGTAACATTTTCATTGCCTCAAATGTCACCTAAACACATTTGGAAGAGTTTCCTGGCTAATTATACATATTTATTCATTTATTTATTTATTATTTATACATGTTTTTTCTCTTGTCAGAAAAAAAATGGGATCCTCTTGTCATTGGACTCTCTCTGTTGCTGGGCCTCTGTGTGATCGTCATTGCCTGCCTAATTTTCTCAAGAAACTGACCGTAGGGTAATTCCTCCCTGCAATTTAAGTAACGTGCAGTTTTTTCTGTTTTTATTTGTTCTATTCATTTATAAATGAAAACAGATAGCAGTTGTTCAGACAAAAAGAGTCCAAGAGAGTAGTTTTAAATCTTTAGTATTTTTTAGTGCCTCGCTCCAGTAGTTTAATGTGAAATAACAGCTAATATAAATTTGCTACTTTCTCTCCACATATATTTCTGTTTCTATGTTAAATATCAGTAAATGTGACCTGTGGAAACACTTTACTCCTAAAGTACACAACTAAAACTGGCTTCAACAAGCTTTTCATGCATTTGCTTCCATGCAAACACTGTAACACAATGCAATCTATATGATCTGTAAACAATATGCAGAAAAGACACATGCTGTGCTATAAACCTTTGCTTTTCTAATAATTTTCTTTGTTTTATTTTCGAGTTTAGTCCACATGCCAAATGAAAGTAAACATATCTATCCTGCAAAAATTTCCAAAGACGGAGATCACGATGAAAGCTTCAGGAGCACAAGTACAAAAACTTGTGCTTCCATTAGTAAGGAAGCTTGTTTTTGTGGTTTCCTGCATTTTCCTGGAGCTGCTCTCCAACAGAATTAGAGGAGAGACTGCCCTAGACTGGTGTTAGCAATGTGACATGAAGAAGTGAAAAACAGAATACAAAGTTTGACACCAACCGGTATTTTGCTTGCACTTAGATGAAACAAGTCTGAAAGTCGTTTTTTTCCCCTGAATTGGTCTGTTTGTTTTAAACATATTGAATTAAAGAAGAGACGTGTGAAACCTGCCATTTTCAAAGATTGTTTACTTATGTGCTTAGTTTCCACACAACTAAGATTTTTCTGTCTGTTTTTTTATTGTGTGTGTTTTTGAAGGGTTTGCTTTGTAATGATGTATTTACTTTGATTAATCAACAACGATGCACAGTTTCAGTTAAAGTGATTTTTAATGTGTATTTTTTCTTTGATTTTTTATGGTGGATTTTGGAATAGTTTTTGTGTCCTTGATGTAGTTTTAGTTAACATAACAAGTTTTGAAATGCTAAAAAAATTATTGTGCTATACACTTATTATAGTAATGGTCAGTTTAATTGTTACAAATATTTGTTATAAATAAATGGTGAAATGTTTTAAGCATTATAGAAAGGCTCCTTTTAACATTTATAAATGTTCAGTCATTAAGCAATGATAGCTTGTTTCACGTAAGGCTCCCTTTTATCATTTATAAATGGTTATTATTCACAAATAAATTGTTATGCTGTACACTTTACAATAAGTCTCCTTCTTGGCATAATGCATGTTTATTAGCCATTGGGAAATAAAAGCATGTTTTAAACTTAACAACAAGGCTCCCTCTTAATGTTTAATAGTCAAAATAAACAATGCAATGTCCTTTTGATAGTTGTTGATACTTGTAAACTAGTTTGAAATGTTTAATATAACAATACTAGATGAAATACATAAGTAAACAGATTTGGCTCACTTTTTGGTAAGAAACCACCCAGATTTTCTTTCTGACCCTTAATGAATAACCTGTCATGAATAATTAATAAAGTTTTAATAGAAGAATTATTAAAATGTCTATAAACTATTTATTAGCCATGTACAAGGGTGCCTTGTTGTAAACTGGTACCAGTTTGGTGGTCAGATGAAGTACATTGATACCATGGTCACTACACTATATTTCAGTACTTTTGACATTGGGCATATTCCAAGTCCTGCTGGAAAATGAAGTCTGGATCTTCATAACTGTTTGCACAGGTAGGAAAAAAAATCCCTGTTTTAGAAACCTGGATTTACAGCCCTGAGTAGAAGGCAGTTACTTTAATAAATCTACCAGGCTCTGTGATGTTCAGGATTTGGGGTTTTCTCTGAGGTGCTCAGGTGAGTTTCAGTGAACCTGATGTCCAGGAAATTCAAGATCTACATTTTCCTCTTGTTTCAGACCTCAATTCAATTTTATATAAAACTTAAACACTTACCTTGTCCACTTTCAGTGTTCATTCTGAACAAAAACATTAATATAGTTTGTGGAAAAGGTCACAAAATACCTCTTTTTTTCAGAAACATAAATTCTGTTTAAAGGTGACTTGATACAAATCTGATTCTTTCACTTGTGAAACATTAACAATCATAATGTGAATATTCCTCTTTTTTTTATCAATATCAAATTCTCCAAAAAATACAAAATATCACAACAGAGTGAGTCACTTTAGTTTTATTGGACAGGAGGAAACATTGTGTTGAGAATTTGTTACAATTGAACTAAACCTGCATATAAATTGCAATGTAAAGCCTGGTAGTATTTTTAACATCCGATTAAAGTGTTATTACTTTTGTGTATTTCAAAAGGGATAATGTGCATCACATAATATGCCAGAGTTAGCCAAGAAGTCTAGTTTTCAATAGCAGTCCTTCCAAAAATTGATATTTAAATAAAGAGCATTATAACACCAACTCAGCCTGCATGGGTTTGTCCAACCCATGCAGGCTGTAACAACATGTAGGCATGGTTTTAGAGGGAGTGTACTCTCCACTCTCAGCCAATCAGGACGATATTCACTTTATAGACTTTGAATATATTGTGAGTAAACCTTCATTTGGGCAGCAAAGTTTCAGTTCTACAAAATGCCTTTTGTCACTATGATTAGAAAACTGGCCTCTTTGATTCTTCTGACTGCAGCAAGTAAGTATACAGCCTCATAAAAGAGTTTAAAAATTAAAGAGTTTCTCTGTACAGTATCTCAAGACTGATATTTAACATTTACCTCCTTTTTGCAGCTCTTATTCAGACTAATGAAATTCCTCATCAGATCCCTTTGAAACTGGTTGAAGTTGAAGTTGGCGGGAATGTCACTCTGCAATGTCCAGGTTCAAAGACGGATCGCATATTCTTCTACTGGTACAAGCAGCCGCTTGGACATATGCTCCAGACAGTTGGCACAGGAAATCCGAACAAACCAAAACTGAGTGAACAATTTAACAACAGTCGCTTTAATTTAACACCGGGGGATTCTCTGAGCTTTCTTATTATCAAGAATGTCAGTAAAGAGGATGAAGCAACATATTTCTGTCAAACTGGGACTGCTTATTTTCAGCGTTTTGCTGCAGGGATGTACTTGGCTGTAAATGGTAAGCTCTGTTATTCAAAGAGATCAAAGAAGTCAGACAAGATTTTTATATAATAGTCTTTATTATCAATCTGTTTATGTTGACTGCATCCTAGATCATGACAGTCGAACACTGACTCATGTCAGACAAACTCCAGAGACAACATCAGTCCAGGAGGGGGACACAGTTAATCTCCACTGTTCTCTTCTCTCCAAGACGTCTGAAAACTCTGGTCAATGTCCAACTAAAAACAATGTGTACTGGTTCAGAGTTGGATTCGGAGAGTCCCATTCAAGCTTAATTTACACTAACAATAACAGCTGTGATGCTCAGCAAAGGAGCTGTTTCTACCAACTATCAAAAACTATACAGAGCTCCTCAGATACTGGAATGTACTACTGTGCTGTGGTCACATGTGGGAAGATCCTGTTTGGAGAAGGAACTAAAGTACAGACAAGTATGTATAACAAAGTATATGTACTTTGAACCTCTAGCTGAATTTTGTACAATTTTGCTCTGTTCAACGCTTCTGGTCAAACTGAAAACTGCCCCAGTTTTCCATGAGCTAATCAAGATAACAAATCTAATACTGAAATTGGTAAATTTTTTCATTTGATTTTGTTTTGTTTTTTTTATTCTTTAAACAAAATTTTACATTTTAAATTCTGGGAACTGCCTGACACATGTGTTTCATGCCATTTTCAAATGATCAACTCTTGATTAGTACATTTTTCTTTCTCTGTGCTCATAAATTGCACTTTTACTTATGTACTGCACTGGGGGGAAACTGTGTTATATTATTTTAGTAATTAACATAGCCTTAATCTATACATTTTTAGCATAAGTACAAAGCCCCTCACAACTCTCTGCAAGGATAGGTATGTAAAAAAAAGCCTGGATAATAAGCGGATGGATAGATGGATTATTTATTTATTTTTCTCTCTTTTGTAAGGTGAACGTGTGGAACCTGTTCTCATTGTCCTCAGTGTGCTGTTATGTCTTTGTGTGACTGTGATCGCAATTCTTATATTCTCCAGAGATTAAAGGTAAGATTATTATTTTGTTTATAAACTGTTACAGTTTATTACAAAACCTTTCATTTATGCTGGTAGAATATTAGAAAACATCTACTATTGTCCATATTTTACTATTGGACAAATATTTTTTGTAAATTATAAAACTGAACATTTATCAAGATAGAATATTTCTACTTTCACATCTTGTAACTCATTTTACTAAATAAAACATATATATTCTGTGTCCAGTTCAGATACTTCTTTGAGCAATTGTTTTACATACGAAAATATGAATTTTCTTTCTCCACACAGAAAGAAGAAAGAAGGGAAACATCGTCTATCAACAACTTCTGACTGGAATAATGGGGAAGAGAATATCAGTTATTGTGCATGTATAAAATGGCTAAAATATTTTCATTGTAATCTTTGTTTGTGTTCAATGCTAATGTTGCTTTGTAAAAAAGACAATGAACTGTCTGCTTAAACATTGCAAGACATTTATTTTTGGCTTTGTGCTTTAGTGAACAAGTATAGTACTAAATTAGACAGGCTGAAATTCCACTTTCTTATTTCTCTTTATGTTTGTAATCTTATTCAACAAAATATAATTGTGTATAAAATTATCAGTTTTATTTATTGTTTAAAAATCTGAACAATCCCATTTTTTGCTGGCCAATGTGGTTGAAATGACGTATGTGAAGTCTGTTGAATATTTAATAAAATTTAAACGCGCTGTTTATATAGTGTAGTTAAACATTTGGTGAATTTTATTTTATGTTTCAATGATGGAATATATATTTTCTTCATTTAGTCATTAAGGCAGAACATAAACAGAGACTAGTTAAAATGAGTACAAATTACATAGTAGTAACATTTCCTGCTTGTCACTTTCTTAATTCACAGCATGAACAGTGGTTCAAACCTGATAAGTAGTACATATAATTAAGCAACGAAACTATAAAGTATGGAATGTCTGTCATGTAAAAACAGGTTCTGCTTCCCAATTGACATGAAATTGAGAAATATCTCTGATACCAGTTCAGGCCAAAAATTTGTTGTTGATGGCACATGGTCAAGCAAATCAAAAGAACTGGTTCTCTACTTTTTTTTCCTTTCACAGTTATCTGCCCTGCTCACGACAGAACTTTGTTTTGATTGGAAATATAACAGGGCTGCACAGTGGCGCAGTGGGTAGCGCTGTTGCCTTGTAGCAAGAAGATCCTGGGTTTGATTCCCGGCCCGGGGTCTTTCTGCACGGAGTTTGCATGTTCTCCCTGTGCGTGCGTGGGTTCTCTCCGGGTTCTCCGGCTTCCTCCCACAGTCCAAAAACATGACTGTTCGGTTAATTGGTCTTTCCAAATTCTCCGTAGGTGTGTGTGTGCGTGGTTGTTTGTCCTGTTTGTCTCTGTGTTGCCTTGCGACAGACTGGCGACCTGTCCAGGGTGAACCCCGCCTCTCGCCCGGAACGCAGCTTGAGATAGGCACCGGCAACTCCCGACCCCGTTAGGGAGAAAGGTGGTCAGAAAATGGATGGATGGATGGAAATATAACAGTCAATTGGAAAATTCATCTTTATACAGCAGTGAGGAGGAAAGTGCAAACCAAACCATTATTAAGAGTGTCTTCCGTAAAGGAAGTGACATATTTCATTAAAGTAAGAATGCCTGCTTTTGTAACAGCACAAATACATACAATCAGGCAATTACAAAAAATGCTGAGTGCAAAATGATTCAGCACACTAAATATTCATATTTCCCAAGTTAAGTTAAAATATGAGGCTACAGATAATATTAAATTACGAAATGTTTTTCAGCCATGACACAAGGAGCAGGTCTCTGAAAACAGCCAAACTTCTCAACATTTCTAGTAATGAAAGTAAGAAAAATTTACAAAATGAACTGCTCACTATAAGCTGCACCCACAAAGTTGAAAAAAAAACAACAAAAAACATGAAAATGAACGTAAACAAGCTGCACCGGGCTACAAGCTGCTGGTATCTTCACCGCTCTAGGTTTTCCACAAGGACAAAGTCTCAATAAATCTGCTATTAAGGACGCAGCCCTGCGTTTCCAACACCGAACCATGGATTCGTTCACGCCGAGGTTACATGCAACGGTTATCGATTTGTATCGGTTATCGATAGCATTCAACTTAAAAGCAGCATCATATGAACTTCTTTGTGTTGTTTCCATGATGAGGGGAGATGAGTTTGAAAATATTTCTCCGACGTGCCTGCTGCTAGCATGTGCTTGTTCTAAATAAAAATCAGCACTTTCTTTGATTTCCAATTTTGACTTTCAATGATTCACTTCCTGCTAAAGAGCCCCCTAGAGGTTGAAGAAAAATCTGCACCAGGCTACAAGCCACATGGTTCAAATCGTGGGAAAAAAGTAGTGGCTTATAGTTAAAAAAATATGGTTGTTTTAGTAATATTGCCACACATATGAAGTATTTATATTGCTTATGTTGCTCACTACAAGCATGATGTGTGTAGTGTGTATTAAGCACAACTAAGTGCTATGCTTTAGTACATGAAAATGTTCATCACTGAGGCAAACATATCTCTCTCTCTCTCTCTCTAGTTTTATATTTAGTTATATATATATATATATATATATATATATAGATATGTTAACAGCTGACGATGTTGTACCCTATGTTCTGAAGTTGTAGGTTCAAATAAATGCTAAAATAGCAGCCCTTTAGGTGCCTCACATGTAATATTGTGTCTTGATTAGTGTTCTGGTTTGTCTAATATAATCTGTACCAGTTTTAACACAAGAGGAAATACAACCATCTTCTCTCATATTTGCCAACATGTTATAATCAATTACTGCATATTCAAGCAGCATTTGAGAATCATTAACCTCCAAGCTAATTAGAGGAGCTAATTCTCATCCTGGTTTGTCGGCAAGGTTAATCATCTTGTGTTTCAGTTTTCTTCATTTAGAGAGGATGTCTTTTTTGTGAAATGGCAACCAGTTTTGTTGATTCAACCCGCTGTGAAGAATTTCCAGATTTTTTGAAGCCAACTACTTTAATGGAATGACAGATCAGACGTACTGAGAGTGAAGTGCCTATAAAAGTCAGGGAATAGTTGTAAAAATGTTTTTTTGTTTGTTTTACCTTGTGAGTTTCATTCTCTTTTTAAGCTCAGCTTTTCAAAAGACCCATTGCTATATGAACATAAAGCTTAATTAGAGGTCCAGAAGTAATGTTCATGTAGAAAATTTTTTTTTTTCATTTGTGCTATGTTGTGACAATATTTGAATATTTGAATATTTGAAATTGAAAATTTAGATTGAAATCTAATGACTCTAATGAAACTCTATTTCAAATTATTTCTCAGAGAATTTTGGGCAGTGCCTTACATTTATTTGTCTTTTAGTTAGTTTTTTTTTTTTTTAACAAAATTGACAAAATTGTTTTGGACGTTTATGTTTTCTAAAAATTGTTTCACCTCAAGCTCACAAACTTCAGTCACACATTGGTTTATTTTCCGAGGGTGTGTACTTCCAACCTTTCAGCCAATCAGAACAATTTGCCTTGTGAACACATTAAAGACCTGAGACTAAAACTTCATTTAGAGAGGAAGGAATCGTCAGTGTGAGACTTGTGTTTATTGTTTGGTGCCACAATGACCAAAAGACTGTCTGCTCTGGTTATTCTCTCTATAGCTTGTAAGTACAACTTTTATTCAGTATGTTCATAGTTGGTAGACAACTTATAGAGGAATGCATTTGTTCAGTTGTAAAGTTATGTGATTGGATTCATTTAACAGTTTTAATTATCTTGTTCTCTCTTTCTCTTCTTCTTTTTTTTTTTTTTTTTAGCTCTGATTCAAACTAATGAGGTTCCACATCAGATCAATTTGAAAGTGGTTGATGTTGGTGGGGATGTTACTC
>VMRN01000039.1:94906-184948 GCA_010277015.1 Poeciliopsis turrubarensis
CTGCTTTTGAAAAAATATGCTTTTTTTTGTACAAAGTCTCATCATCACTTTAAATTCTGTGATGTGCAGTACCAACATTTGTGTTACATCATAACTTCAAGATCTTTCTGTACATTTCCCTACTTAGAGTTGATGAATTTATAGTTTTACTGATGTCCTTCCTGGGGAAAAAAAGTATAATCCCAAACCATTTTTCTTTTATTTTTATAGATTAATAGTTAGCGTAATCTTGGTAATAAAATCAGTTTAATTTACAAAATACAAAATGTATTAATTCCTCATGCAAGTAAATTTGCTTATCAGAAACACATTTTATAAATTAATTGAAGCTTAACAAATATGATATCTATGTATTTATTTATTAATGTATTGACTTATCTCTTTTGCAAGGTGAACCTTCGGAACCTGTTGTAATTGTCTTGGGTGTGCTGTTGGGCCTCTGTGTGATTGTGATTTCAGTTCTTGTATTCTCCAGAGATTAAAGGTAAGATTAAACTTTTGTTTGTAATATGTTAAAGTTTATTACAAAACCTTTAGCTGGTAAAACATCTGCTGAATTCTTTGAGAATTATCAAAAAAAAAAGAAGAAATAGTTGAGTTTACACTGATTTAGAATATTTCTACTTTTACATCTTTTCTAATTTGATCAACTAACACGGCGGGTTGTAACTCAAGAATTTTCATTGTCAAGTGTATTAATTTGCTTACACAAAACTACAATTGTTTGTTGCCATATTTTGAAAACTCACATTCAGCCATATGAAATATGTCCCATATTATTTGTTCTCCAATTCTGATATTTCTTGAAATTGTTTTAAGGCTCCAAATAGGAATCTGCTGACTGAGTTTTTCTACGCTGCAAGAAAAAAGACATGGGGGATTATCATCTATCAACAAGTACAGACTTTAATTTTTGAGAAGAGAATATCTTTTCTAAGTGTACAAAATACTCAAAACATTTCTTGTAAGTTTTCTTTGTGTTTAGATTTGTAAAGAAGACAATAGAAACTTTCTGCTCTAAATGTTACAAGATGTTTTTTTTAGACGTAAGACTGACTCTCCAGTGTATAATTGTTCTTTCGAAAATCTTACCTAATAATGTAATTTTTTTTTATAGAATGATCTGTGTTTATTGTTTTCTGAATTATTACATCATTTTAAACAAACAAATTCAGTTGAAAATATATATTTACATAATATTTTACATGCTGTTTCTACACTGTGGTTAAATATTTTTTCATGCTACTTTCATATTGCAATGGTGGAATACATGTAATACTTATTAAAATGGGTTGGATATTAGCTACATTTCCAGTAGCAGCAGTTCCAGCTTGTCAGTTTCTTAATTCACAATACGAACGGTGGTTCAAACATGGTGTGCACATAATCAAGCATTTTCAAACTACAAAATATGTAAAGCCTTTCACACCAAAACAGGTCGTGATTCCTAACTGACATGAAATTGACAAATATCTGCAACCAGGTCAAAGTAAATATTTGTTAATCCGTAAAAGCAAGGAAAATGTCAGTTTTACAAATTCCCTCACATATTATTAGGACCTTGTTATATACATTGTGTAGATTAGAAGTAAGATAATAGACTTGGTTTGTAAATGGTTTGTAAATAAAAATGTACCCTGGAACAACTATCTTGTTTTCCTTCT
This sequence comes from Poeciliopsis turrubarensis, assembly GCA_010277015.1. NCBI lineage: Eukaryota > Metazoa > Chordata > Actinopteri > Cyprinodontiformes > Poeciliidae > Poeciliopsis > Poeciliopsis turrubarensis. The sequence continues at coordinate 96,571 of VMRN01000039.1, forward strand.
GCTGTACTTTATGACTACTGGATCGTTTTGTGCTTTAAACCCAATTTGTTAAACGTAGACTGAGTGCCCCCTTTTAGTCAAGCAATTTCTGAACCGTCTGTTTTTTCTTTCCTTGTAAAGCGTCTTTGAGGGTTGTAAAATGGCTATATAAGTTAGATTATTATTATTATTATTATTATTATTATTGGCCTTTGACATCCAACATTAAAGAAGAGAGTCTGTGATGACCGTAGTTTTTATTTTCCTTTTGGGAGATTCAGGTTAACATCAAGCACCTTGAAAATTACACACACAAAAAACACATAAAAAATACCACAATGTTCAATTAACACTCCTACCTATTATAATACCATAGAGCTGTTCCACTGTATGGAGTGGAGAAGTAAAACTGACTGAATTAGCACCTTCATTTATTTAAATTAGACCAACATCTGCTCCTCTCCAGAGGGCGGAACTTATGAAGGATGCAGATGTTTGTCTTAAAGCTCTCGCTTCTGTGAATATGGTAAGTTTATTTTAACAGAAAACAATATCTTTCATATGATTAAAATGAAACTAAATCCAATATAACCCCGGCCCTGACTTTGAAGAATTTCATCAAAGTGAATAGACACTTTAGGACAAGTGTGTGGGTGAGCAGTGAAAATGTGGTCAGGATGGGGGAAAACAATGTTGCTAGATAATCTACTTTGTTACTATAGTTAGCAACTTTTCAGTCCCCATTAACTTTCTTTCCCCTAGTTTATTTTCAGAAAAAGAAATTAGTGACTTTACTCTGTTAATTAAGGCTTGTAAAAGCATCAATTGTTCTGTACCAACTGTCTTGACTGAGCAGAAAGTGTTGGTTTGAGTCCCTGCAGCCCCCACCTCTTCCTAAGGACTGTAGTCAGTTTCAGTTGTTCTGCAGAATGCACTGCCTGCAGTCAGAGAACTATTCCACTCTGTATCCACATTTCAAATGAATCATGCATGTGCTATAATTGAAAAATCGATTAAATCGATCATCAATATATCTGTTTTGTTAGATGACGTGATACTCAATGTTTTAAAGTAGTGGGATCACAAAAATACTGAATAAAAGTACCCCAAAATGGAGCTTTGAGGAACCTCATCTGTTATAAATGCCTTGACTTGTGTTCTAGTTTATCTAATACAATCTGAACAAGTTTTAACAGAGTATCAACCGATATCAGAATGTTTTGATCAAATACTGTATATACTGTAAATGCAGGAGTTGGAAAACCATAAGCTCTATTTAAGAGAAGCTGAATCTCATCATGGTGAGATCGCAAGGTAAATCATCTTACAGGGGTGAAGTTTATGTTTCACAACATAAACTTCACACCAGTTTTGTTCATGTGATCAACACCTCTTCAGATGCTGTGAAAGCAACAACTGGAACAAAAGATTTGCTGTATTGGAAATTCAGAGGTGTATTATAAGTGTAAACTTCTATATCTATGAAAATTTGGGTAGAGTCTTTATTTGTCTTTTTGCTTCATATCAAAATAAAGACATTCCTATTTTCTGAAATTTTTGTTTCACCTCTGTTTACTTAATTCAATCATAGATTGGCTTATTTTTAAAGGGAGTGGACTTCTACCTTTTTAGCCAATCAGAACTATTTGCTGTTTGAACACATTGAAGATCAAAAGGCTAAACCTTCATTTAGTGAGGAAGGAATCAGTTGTGTTAGACAGATGTTTGTTTTGTATGTTTTTTATTTTTATTTATCATAATGGCCAAAATACTATCTGCTCTGTTTTTTCTCACTGTGGCTCGTAAGTACCAACTTTATTCAGTACGTTCACATTTATTAGATTACAAATTCAGAGGAGTTTCTTTTCAGTACAGCTAAGCTTTGTAAAGTTATGCATTAGGCTTTATTTGACATTTTTAATCATCTTCATTCTTTTTTCAGGCCTGAGTCAAAGTAATGAAATTCCTCATTCGATCCCTTTGAAACTGGTTGAAGTTGAAGTTGGCGGGAATGTCACTCTGCAATGTCCAGGTTCAAAGACGGAACGCAAATTCTTGTACTGGTACAAGCAGCCGCTTGGACATTTGCTCCAGACAGTTGGCACAGGAAATCCGAACAAACCAAAACTGAGTGAACAATTTAACAACAGTCGCTTTAATTTAACACAGGGGGATTCTCTGATCTCTCTTACTATCAATAATATCAGTAAAGAGGATGAAGCAACATATTTCTGTCAAACTGGGACTGCTTATGTTCACAATTTTTCTGCAGGGATATACTTGGCTGTAAATGGTAAGCTCTGTTGTTATTCAAAGAGATCATTTTAGAACAGACAAGATTTTCATATAATAGTCTTTATTATCAATCTGTTTATGTTGACTGCATCCTAGATCATGACAGTCGAACACTGACTCATGTCAGACAAACTCCAGAGACAACATCAGTCCAGGAGGGGGACACAGTTAATCTCCACTGTTCTCTTCTCTCCAACACGTCTGCAAACTCTGGTCAATGTCCAACTAAAAACAATGTGTACTGGTTCAGAGTTGGATTCAGAGATTCCCATTCAAGCTTAATTTACACTAACAATAACAGCTGTGATGATCAGCAAAGGAGCTGTATCTACCAACTATCAAAAACTATACAGAGCTCCTCAGATACTGGAATGTACTACTGTGCTGTGGTCACATGTGGGAAGATCCTGTTTGGAGAAGGATCTAAAGTACAGACAAGTAAGTCAGATAAATTGTATTTATTTTCAAAATATGCTGTTTTCATAGAGAGACTACATAACACATATATTATGTACAAATTATTGATAGTCATTAAACAGCTAAGTTGGGTTAAGAAAATGATACATTTATTTGAAATAAATACAGAGTATATAACATTTTGGTGTTTACAATTAAAAATAGTTCATCTGAATAAAAAAAACACAAGTTAATTATTTAGATTATCGGGAATCTCAAGCATTTTTCTACTGGGTCAAATTACAATAGCTTTTTTTGGTTTAAATCAAAAAACAAATACATAATTTTATTTTTTCTCTCAATTTATAAATTCACACTTAAATGGTATGGTGTATTTATATCCAGCTTTATTTGCTAAACATGAACAATAGACATGAACTTTTTGATCTCAGTGTTTGAAGTAAATCGCTGTAATTACTACTAATACATACACGACTAAGAGTCTCTTATTTGATTTTTTTGTTCCTTCAGGTTCATATTTCACTACACCTGTTCTTGTACTCAGTGTGCTGTTGGCGTGCTGTGTGACACTAATCGTTGCTCTTATTGTCTACATAAAACGTTTTGTTGGACATTGTGAAGGTAGGTTTGACATAAACTGTAGAACTGTTCCAAAGTTTAAGATACATGAGATAATGAATTATTCTTTGTTTAAATTCATACATATACAAATGTATGCTTTTACATTTATTTCAAGTTTTTACTCAGCACTCTATGATAAATTATGCATATATTTCTAATTCTCTCTATGACAAAAAAGTAGGAAATCAGTGGCTACTTAGTGTGAAGTGTGCAGAATATTTGTAAAGTTTTAGAGAAGGGAAACATTTGAATTTACAAGTATCATAGACTTAGTACCTGAATTTGCAACTAGACCTGTCGCGATAAACGATAAATCAATTAATCGCACGATAAATTAAAACTATCGACCTCATTTTAATTATCGGCTATATCGTTTCTTCCTGTCTTTTTCTCTTACTGTTGATGACACTGAATGAAAAAAGGCTCAACTCCGGTGCTCTCCACTGACCCTCCCTTCCTTATTTCCTTAGTGTAATGCCCAGCGCGCACTGCACGATCTTATGTCGCGGATTGTTGGCCCATTATCAAAACTTGAGACCTCACATTACCCGACAGAAATCCTCGGTATAATGGTTCGATCGGAACCGTGTGGTGTCCAACAATGGACACAAAATAATAAGTCCAGTTCACTAATTTTGAAACCAGGCATTAATCAATTCCTTACTACAATCTATCTACCTGCAATGCATGTGTCTAATGCATGTGGATTTTCATTCAGTAACTCTTGACTGAATGAAAATCATTATAACCTATTTAGGTCACGTTAACGAAGAATACCTGAAAAGTTACCGGGTTTTCTGGTAGAAATTTTGCTCCAACTCCTCCCCTAGTTATTTATATTTTCTTTGCACGAAATGTTGAATAAACATTCATGTTTCCACATTTCATCGCCGATGTCCGCGGGACTTCGGGTTGCACCGTGTCAGCTGTTCGGGATTCTCTCCGTGTTTCCCCTCAGAAAGCAGGAGGAGAATCCGCGCTTTCTGATTGGCTACCGGTCACGTTCAACAGGCTGCATTTCGCTCCCAGTCTGGGCAAATCCTTGATTTAGATCGGAGCAGCACAACGATCTACCGTAACAAACAACACAAGTGACAATCTTAGAACGAAAAATGTTCTAAGATTCTGTAGTTTCAAATCCTGTAGTTTGAACTATTGCATCAGGCAGTCCGATGTCTTCTCTATTTAAATCTAATGATTATCGAAGGGCAATATACTATACAGACTTCATAATCTGCACTCTTTTGGTTGAATGCAGTATTTATTTCCACTTTGGCTTTATGTTGTTTAGTTTTTATTCAAGTACATTTATTGTTCATGGAGACTAAGAATCTATTTTATTTTTGGTTTTGGTTGTTTTATTTATTTGTGTATCAGTCCCAGTGTTAAGTGTTCTTTTGAAAGTAAAGTGTATCTATCTTTGGCAGGAAATCGCATGTGTTATTCTGTAATTTCCATTAAATCAGTGTAAAAATGTCTTCAAACAATATTATCGTTTATCGCAATAAGTTTTTGATGCAAAAAATTAACAGCAAAATCTGTTATCGTGACAGGCCTATTTGCAACTGAAAATGAACTATTTATTTGATGGAATAACACAGATTGGGGTTAAGTACTGCAATCATTTAAAAACAGCAATGTTTGACAGCACATGTTCATCCACTGCATTTGGCTGAAGTTACCTGTTAAAATAAATTCTCCTGGGTTTTATAAATTATGATCTTTCCTCTTTCCTGGCAAAAGATGGATTTTACACCATATCTATTGCATCTAAAGACCAGTTTTACATTTTAATTTAGAAAATTCATTCTTCCTTTGGTGCACAGGCATATATTGGGTTTCATGTATAGGTTTCTCTGCACTTGTAAATATAGATCTAACTCCTTCATAATGTGGTTTTTATGAATCACTAATAGCACGTTGAGATCTAGTTTTGACGTTCAACAATCTAAGCCAGCAACTGTCAGCGCTGTCCAAAATAGCTTCAGTTGAATCTTGCATTTATATATAGATATATAAGAAAGGACAATAATAGTTTTATCTATATCTATATATCTATCTCTCTGTTTGTCCAGTCAGACAAGGGTAGATGGTAAAAGAAGAATGGTAACTTCATGTAGATTTCAGCACGTATTCCTGTTTTGCTTGTTGTGGTGTGGTTATTTTGTGTAAATATGTGAAAAACTATTGTTGCAGCTGAAATTATGAAAATATACATACAATATACATGTAGAAAAACCACCATTCATTCAGTTTATTGCAAAAGTAGAATATATTTTTTTGTATTAAAAGCAGTACTCTTCTTTTATAATAAAAAAAAAAAAAAACAGAATTCTCCTTTTGCAATAAATCCTAAAAGAGCATTTTAGTAATAAAAGGTTGATTTTGAAAGTTTTAATTTCAGCCCTTTCTGACAGCTTTACTTTTTCTTGACAGTGACAGATACAGGCCAATCTGGACAATGCAAGTCATCGAGGAACCAGCCAAGAAACACGGTGAATCTCTTATTGCCACATTGCACCAAATTAAAAAAATATATATACTCTTGATGTCATTTTTCACAATTCAGCAGAATTCTGACATCCCTGTCTGGTACAGCTGGATTGTCAAATTTACAGCTGCAATAAAATATTTAACATTTTCTTCACAATTGTTGGGTAATTTGTAAATTACCCAACAATGAAGGTGTTTATAACTGATTAATTTTAATTGTCAACTTTATGGTGAGCTAGTGGGATTGGATTATAAAAAGCAATGAATTATTGAAAGTACAAATAATTGGTTTGCATGCATTTGCCATGTTATACCTTCATAGTTTTGGTTGTTTGTTATCTAAAGGTTTTGGGTATGAAACAGTGTTGTCCAGCATGGGTAGATTTGTATCGACCAAGCAGGAGTGTGTTCCTGTTAAAGATCAGTAATTTCTAGAATTTAGTGTGCTACTATGAAATGTGCATTTATTAGTTCAATAAATAACATCCAAGTTATTTACTTTTGCTTCAATGTGGTCTAGATATTATGATAGATCCAGATGATATTTCAAGTCATCAAGCTCAAACAGGGATCAGAACCCCAAAAACTGTAAAATGAATTTCATTATATGTTAGATTGGTTGAAATGTATCAAACCTAACGCAAAAGATATAGGAATAGACAAAATGGCAATACCCAAATTAAAGGTCTGAACTTCATTTGTTCATACCCTTAACAAAACTTGAAAACTTACCTGTAGCCAAATGTGCATATTCATAATAAATAATATTAAATTATTATTTGCAGGATGCTTGTGGAGATGAAGCCAATTATGTAGCTCTTAATTTCTCCAGAAGGAAGCCAAAAGGTGTGAAGAAGAGGATAGAATCACCACCAGAGTGTGTGTACTCAGGTGTGAAAGGTGCTCATTCCACACTGCATGAAATGTCTTAGAGCAGGACCTGTGTGTGGAGCTTGGACACAACATGCTTGCAGAAAATTAACAATGTGCATTTCTTGGTTTTAAAGTTTTGTAAATTTGACTATGCAAGTTTTTAACCATGCTTTTTGCAAACATTAAATATAAAATGTCTTTGTGCAGAAACAATAAAGGCTTCACAATAAAATGGAGCCATTTGTACTTTTTTCTGTAAAATATAAAATATGTAAACTTACTTTGGCATATATTTGAAAAAGATCCTTTGTTTTGCACAATGAAGTGACAGCTGATGTGTTTGTGTGAACAATCGTATTTTACCCATTTCCCGTATTACAGTAATTATGTTCCCAAACATAATTACCGTATGGGTAAAGTTCAGATTACATCATTTACACATGAAGCAGTACATAGTAAGCCCAACAGAATATACCTTCATAGAGGCAAATAAGGTGATGAACAAAGACATCTGGAATGACTTAAAACAACTGACATGTTTCACACATTCACACCGCCAGGGATGCTCTTTACTTCCTGTAGTGTCACACCATTAAGGGCCATATTGTCATAGCCAGAGTAATGACAGAATGGAAGAAGTGTCGGCTCAGCACAGTGTCATGCAGGTATGCAGACCCGTTTGGGCTGGAGCAATGTTTTGGGTAATACCGTGCATGAAAACTTGCACTGGTAACTGTTTTATGTTGCAAAAATCCTTTGGGTGTTGTTGGAATAGTTGTGAAAATAGATCAGTTGCATCTCAGATGTGTTTAAAAAGTAAATCTGTTATTAAAGCTCCTAATGCCAATAACACACTAAATAAAAAAAACATCATTCACGCATTTACATATTTATAATATTGTTTTGTATTGTCAGATGAAAATAAAAACAAATCTATTCTATTTCTCTATAGAGAAGTTTGGTAAAGAATCTAAGGTATCATGCTGGCCTTTGCTATGACTTCATGCACTGAACTTATTGATAAAATGTCTGAAAAAGCTGGACATAAATTACAAATTTCTTTTGAAGTAATAGACTTTTGTTTATTAAAAATGAATTGCAAATACAATCAGTCAGTGTAAATAATGACCTTAATATATATGGTTCATTCATTGTATAAAAAAAAGGAACATGCAAACGTTGATCAAATTTTATTTAAACACTTTAATAACGAACAGAAAGCAGAAGATTTCTTCTTTATGGTTTCACTTTTCTAAATTAGTTAAAAAAAAAAAAAAAAAAAAAAAAACAGGATTATCAGCTTTCAGTATTTGATCCATTTTATTACTACTTTCACAACTGGCAAAATATTCAGTTTGAGACTGCCTTGATTTCAAAAGCTAACTCCGCTCGCTTTAACAGATAAGTATTTTGATCGGACTAGTACAGTTCGTATTTAAGTGTTTTGATGTGTATTACTTTATGTTGTAATAAAATTACATTACGTAGAGCTATACATCGAGTGGCACAATGACTATAGTGGGCTTCCCGTATTCAGAGGCTGCAGACATTGATGCAGTCATCCTTCTCCTTTCCCCTGTTCTGTCAGATTTATGTGAAACAAAAGCCACTGATGCCAGAAAAAGATTTTGAAAAAACAAACATACAAAAGAGAGCACTGAAAGTGAGTGGTATTAGTGGTCACGAGCGATAGTAGGGCTGTATCGGGCCTCCTGCTCCAGCTACTTGTTGATTAAAAAGAGGGTCAGGCATTGACTTGTGCTGAGAATAAGTCATTCTTTGTTTTTATTTTTTCTCTTTTAGCTAGTTGCAAAGCTAAAGCTCAGCTACACCGAAAGAAAACCACATGTTAGGAAATGCTAATGGGAGCTGAATACCCTCTTTGAGGCAAAGCTCAGAGAGTCAAAAGGAATGGGAAACCCTGGTGGGATGCCATTTAACTGTTAAATGGCAGTTAAATGCCATAAAGGTAGCATGTCAGAATGGACCAGCTGTATTTTGGTCTAATAAATGGAGTTTATGAATTCAGCTCACTGACTCTTCCTTAGCTTCCTACATCACAAACTCAGCATGGAGAACCAATAATTCTCTGCACTTGTTATTCTACTCCGAATGGTTTTAGAGCACCGAAGATTTTCTCCCTCTTTTCAGCTTTTCCTTCTTGTCTTGTATTTTTTATTATGCCAAAGATGACGGTAGAGTAAATCCGTGTGTCCACTTCTTTCTGTAAAAAAATAAAGACAACTTTTTTATTTCAGAGATAGATTTAAATAATGTCATTTTTTTCAACTTTGCAGAATTCACACCAATAACCGATATATCATATCGGTTCCTGAACACCTTTTATACAGCCAGAAGTGAAAGGGCTTGAAGCAGATGGACAGAAATAGAACCAATGAAACTACTAAAGAAACACACATTAGTAGTGATCATATTAATAATATGATTATGAATAATAAAAATTTATTTAAATTTCACTCTTTTAAAAAAAGGTCAAACCAAGGACAAGGTTTGCAAATTAGCCTGTGGCTAGATAACCGATGTACAAAATGATGATTACTCTGTTGTGGGCTTGCAACATTATTTAATGTGCTGTCCTTGATTAAATAAATTTGAACAGAACTGAAAAGAGACAAATCAGGGAATTACTGGGAATCAGCAGAAACCCAAATCATATGGTTCAGCATGGAAATGATGGATATATGTATGTTAGTAAATAATATATGTTTTTTGAAAATATTACCTTTAGTTTCTGCTTTTTGACCTTTCCTTGTGAACAATTATCAACTGTAAAATACAAGAGGAAAATTCACAGATAAAATAAAAAAATAATAAACAGATGCCAAAGCTTGATTACAAAATTAGTTGTGAAAATGTATGCTGTCTTACCTTTCCAGACATCCCCTTTTGTCCTGATAATGGTAATAACAATGCCAAAGCCACTTACTGCCACAAGACTACACATCAGAAGCAGGCCATAATTTGGCCATCTGTCGCCATCTTACACATAAAAATATAATCCATTAAAACTACTTTTATTTTACAGTGATTGAAAACAATTATGTAATACATAAGTAAATATGTATAATCCACAGAAATTTATTTTAGTTTATTAACTATCATACTCTTACCTTTGACTTCAATTTCAAGTTTGGTTCCATTTCCAAATATAATCTCCCCACACATGGCCAGTGCACAGTAATAAGTCCCACTATCATCAGAGCTAACATTCTTTGAGAAGTGATAAACACATCTTTTTGAATCTGATGATGTGTCTGGTTTCTTGTCACAACTGTAAGACGCATTTTGATCTGTATAGATGATGCTTCCAAGGAAAGTGTCTTTTCTGACGCCATACCAGGACACCCTGCGTTCACTTGGGCAGGATCCAGTCTGGGAATGAGGTAGGACTGAACACTGGAGGGTAACAGAGTCCCCAGGCTGAAGTGGGGCAGATACGGCTGGCCACTGAACAACACTGTAGTTTGATGATCTTGTATTTATGTCTAGAAAATGTGAGAGTAAAAATAAGTTCAGAAATTGTTTGAGTAATTGCCTCATTCAGACATGGAATGAGTCTTAAAAAATGCATTACCTTTCAAAGACAAATAAGTCCCGGACCACTCATCTGTTTTCCAGGTAGATACCGCACAGTGATACAGGGCTTCATCTTCTTTAAAAGTTTTGAAGATGGTCAACGTGCTCTTGAATGTGGTATAGTTTGCAGCAAACCGTGAGGGAGAAAACCCTTGCTCAAATGATGGGAGGACAGTTGCCTTCATCAGGGTTGTTATCAATCTTAGAGTATCTCCGTTTCTCTGTTTATACCACTTTATTCGAGTGTTACTGTAGTCCGAATCAGAAAGCCAACAAGTAAAGGTTACAGGTTCACCTAGTTGGCGTGTGGTCACTGATATTTGTGTATCTGCACAATCCAAAAATAATTACCATTAATAATGGATAAAAACAGTTTTCATTTTAAATCTGTCCCTGAACATGTGACAATATTTCAGCAGAAATGTTGTCTATACTCAAAGACCAACTCATAAATGAGACATAAATGTGATAACAAAATATTCTACAGAAAAAAACAAACTTTAATTCTTTTTTTTAATTTTTTTTTTATTTAAACAAAATCAAGATTTTAGCCAAATAATGTGAGTAATACTTACCTCCTTGATGAAGAAAAATCAAAACAATCCACAAGTATATCATCCTGATGGAGTGAAACTTCTTAGTGGTTCGTGGTGGACGTGACATGTCCAACTGCTTGATGAACCCACACGATAGCCGATTTTATAACTTCATTTCCTGTCCCCATGCTGGTGCCTTCTGCATGTCAGCTTTTTGAGGTTTTGTAGTCTGTTTTACAATGGGTCAAAACAACCATATCAACCATTTCCCTTTAACAAAAGGGTGATACACCATAAGGTGGATTTTATGTCCACCTTATGTTGGACATAAAGCATTCACTTTTTATAAAAAGAAAAGAAAATAGCATTTGCTTTTTCCATTGAAAGCATTGCAATTGCGCTGAAATATTTTTTCTCTGAATGTATAGTAAACATGTTTGTTAGAATTTGGATTTTTTTTATTATTTCATCTTCTTAGATCAGATGTCAGAATTTATTTATTTGTTTTTTTTGTTTTTGTTTTTTTAATGGCCCTAGTTATGTTTCGTAGACTATGAAGTATTGTGCCGCCGGTTAAAATGTTAGTAGCATTTTTGATTAATTGGTGTTTTATGACATGATGCCATTGAAAAATAACTCTTCTGTAAAAGTTCCATAGATTTGTGTGTCATTTTTCTTCATATGGATTTTGTAGCGTATAAAATGTAAATACCAGATAAGCCCACCTGTCAATGTATCCTGACTTGAAAAGAAATAACAGAACTGTGACAATAATAATAATAATAATAATAATAATAATAATAATAATAATAATAATGGAGGAACTGGGTTCCTGTCTAAGAAAGGAATTCAAATAATTGAGCATCACGAGAATTTAAAACCAACAGTGGTTACAGAATCAGTGAAATTATGCTTTGTATGTGCTTTTCTCACCTCAGGACGCTGGATGCTTGAAACAGAAGTTGGAACTTATGGTAGAATTAGGTGTGCTAGTAATGTCTCAACCCTTAGGGGGCAGTGGTAGAACTGACTAATTCTCTAATTAGTCAGTTGCTCTTGTAATTTATAAAACAAAATACATGGAAATGGTGGATTCAAGCAACATACTTGATTCTGACAGTTAAACACAAACAACATAATACACACACCTGCTCTACATATCTATAAATCAATACAGGAGTATATGAAAGTGGCATTGGAGGAATTGAAGCTACCCACTTCAGTTCCCCACCATGAAGTTATGTAACGTTTCTTCATGGGGATACATGACAAGATAGCACCGATAGGCTAGCAACTTAAGAGTGAAACTATTTAATTTCTAAAACTGCTCAGCCACCCCTTCCACACCCCACCCCCAAAAACAGGTACAAAGCTTACAAAACGCTTTGTGTTGTCTCTTTCCAAGAAACGCTTTTGAACCGTTATTTCCTGACATCAAAAAGAGATGGCCACAGTCATACTGAAACCACAACTATTTCAAAATGTTGTCTTAATTCAGACATTTTTTTGCAAGGTAACTTAGAATTGTAAGGGTTCTTATGAATGCATGAAGACATTTTGCATAAAAATTTTATAGATTCTTACATTTAAGTTAAGACCTTTACACTGCCACCTAAATTTGATACATACAGTTTTCCTGACCTGCAAGTCTACATGTATTTTACACAACTTACACAGTATACTTCAAAGTATATTGAATATATATCTTTCTGTAAACCACAGAAACACCACTAATGGTGATGGGCTTTCAGTTATTTGCTACTGCATTTTATCTTTTCTTCCAATTGCTTCCTTGGGTTAGTTTCTTGAACATATATGCTAACATAAACTGATATTGAGAATGAGATATAACACTTTTTACACACCAGCCATTTCTCTAGGTACACCTGTTTAATTGTTTTTTAAACAGCGATTAAATGAATCAGTCAATAACGAGGCAGTAATAAGCCAATCCCTTTATTGGAGCAATTAATATGCTTTTACTTGAGCATACTTTTTGGGAACTCTCTGAAAGTACCCTCATCCCATGAATCCAGATGAGGATTTCTGCATGCTATGCAGCCAACTTGCCTAAGTTCAACTGTTAACACCATGGTGCTATTCTGAGTATTGCAGAATAGCAATACTCTACTGTGGTTTTCACACACAACTCATCTGTTGAGTTTGCTAAGAATGGACAAAAAAGAAACAAGGCATGTAGAATACCTCTTCTTGACACACAACAGGTCAGACACCTAACCAGATGAGTGACAGCAATAGAGGGCCACAAAATGTGCTATTCCTGTCAGCTTAAGACAAAAACCTGAGGCTTCGGTTGACACAGGCTAACACAAATTGAACCACAACAGTTTAAAAAAAAAAGGTTCCCTGATCAAATGAGCTGTGCTAGTTGACAGGAGTTTCAGATTTCAGCATAAATTATACAAAGGTATGGATCCATTCTGACTGGTATCAACCGTTCAGGCTGCTTCTGGTGGTCAAATGGTTTGGGAAATAGATTTTTGTCAAACTTTCTTTGTGAAAACTTGAATCTGTTGCACTAACTAAATGCCACAAATTTAAACAATGGAGCCTACCTGAATGTTGATGCTGACTATCTCCTATTTCCTATGACCACAGTGTGCACTTCTTCTGATGGCCTCTATGAGCAGCATGATGGCCCATGAGACAAGGTTCAAAGCCTCTCAAACTTGTTTACTGAACTTGCTTTGCAGTCATCAGTTCCAAATCCAATGAAAATAAGGAAAGGGAGATTCACATTATATATTAACAGCTAAAAAGTCTGCAGCAACTACATGACGTTATCCAAATAAGTAGGAAAAATCAGTAATTATAAGTGTATAATAAGAAATTAAATTTTTAAAACACATTTCTCTCGTTCAGTTAGTCATTATGAGAGCATCATGTTGATGACTTCTTTGGGAAAGCCCCTTTAAAGAGCTTAAAATAGTGCTTGAATGCTAGATTGACATGAAAAAGCATGCATTCTTTTAATAAACACTGCTTCATCTCTCTCTTCTCAACCAGGTTTTTTCTATGTGTGACCCAGCTTCTTAACAGCTTTACTGACATCCTGTGGTTGTCTTCATATTTATTCTCCTCCAAATCCAGAATTAACTTCTTTTTCTTGCTGCCATTCATTGTCAGATGGCTTATTATCACCATTTGTAACATTAACAAATTGCTTATTATTTAAGGTAATAATGAACAATTTCAAAGCAATTTAAATTTAATGTTGATTAGATTTTCTTTTTTTAACTGAAGTGTTAAAAAAACAGGCAGTAAATTGTCAGATTTAACCTATAACAAAAGGACAAACAGAGAAATAGGTGTCAAACTACCGGTATCCAATTATATGTATAACAAAATGATTCTCACATGTACTCATGTCAATCCAAAAAGAAATAAGAATTGTTTTGAATGACATGTCATCAAGTTCCTCTTCAGGTTTTAAGTCAGATGACGCTGCTATTCATACCCCAAAGTCCGGACACCAGCATAGATGCTTTGTCCGCCCGCTGCCTTTGTATCTCTCTTTCCTTTTTGCTCAGCCTTTTTCTTTGCAAAATTTGGCACAGAATAAATTAAACCATCTTCATTTGTCTGCAGGAAAAAAAATCAAAAAACATTATGATGGAGAAAAGTCACAAGATTTGCTTTCCAACTCAGAATAGTCCCAACTTACCGCCTGACTTTGTTGAGCTGCAGCTATTTCAGAATCTGCAGCATCTTCTGTGTTATATGTAGAGAAAACACAAATAACAGAAAGGTATACATATATATATATATATATACAAGATAGTGACTGCATTAGAATAAGATTTTAATACCAGTGGCACCACTCCTTAGTTTCTTGTTGGTATGATATAGTCGGACAATAACTATCACAGTGATAGTTAAAGCAGCACACAGCAGAACAATGAACATAATGATCCCAACAGAATGAGAGACAAATAAGGATTCTGAAAATTAAAGCAGAAGATAGTAAGGTCCATTGAGCAAAAACAAGAAGTGTGAATTAATTTTAAGGTTAAGTCATAACTTTGGACACATTTCACTTTGATTATTAAACAATTACTGAATAAAATAAAAAGTTTAAATGACACATTGGTAATAATACCTTCAATTTCCAGTTTTGTCCCTTTTCCAAACAGTAGGTGCCCACATGTGACCACGGCACAGTAATATGTTCCCGCATCAGAGGAGCTGATATTGCTCAATGAAAAGTTGTGGACACATTTCCTCACAGACGTCTTCTCAGGGATCCTCTCACATTTACTTGCAGATTTTCCATGAACATAAAGTTTACTGATATGAGATTCATTGAAGTTGGCTTTGAACCAGTGGACACTGTGATGATCTGAACTTGCAAGGTCATCAGATTCCGACTGGACCAAACACTGAAGAGTCACAGGGTCTCTTCGGTGGACTGGGAGCAATGGGAGCTCTTGAACAACAGTGGTAATTTCAGCTTCTGGTCCTGAGAGGTAAAACGCAACAATACATTATTTTCAACTCAGCATAGAATGTGCTGGGATAAATTGAATTAATTTTTGCAACCTACATTTTTTTCCTACAGAGAAAGTTATAAAAACTGAAAGCTGAGCATCAGTGAGATAATTGTTCCAATTACCTTTAACTTTCAAAAATGTCACATTCCAAAGGGATTTCTGTAGCTCCAATATTTCCTCACAGTAGTAAAAACCAGTGTCTTTCAGCTCTGTTTGCTTTATATGGAGAAGAAAAGTTCCTGGTCCTTTTTTTGTTGTGATTTTAGGTGCAGGATTGGCAACGATGCCATCAAAAGTATAAGTTGCTCCTACGACTTCAGGCACATTTCCAGCAACAGCTTTCATCCAGAAGAGGTAACCTGATGAATTACGTCTCCAGCTGCATGTTAGGGTGACATCTTCTCCAACAGAAACAGTTTTTGTTGTATATTTTTGTGTACATCCTGAAGGACAAATTAAATGTGCATAAACATCAATATAAAATGCCAAAATAATTTAATGTTTACAGCAATACTCACGTCCAATTGGAAAGAGAAGAAGTGCATAAAGTATGATCATCATTGTTCAGGTATTTCAGGGGAGGTATCTGATTATTTAGATCTCGTAAACATATTATGAAGCTATATAGAATGGGAGGGGACCCAGATATGGGAGGAGGCTGTTTTTGTTTTTTTTTTATCTCTTTTTTGTTTTTACATTTGTCATCATAGTGAAATTGATGACGCGACAGCCTTTCATTACCTTTACTTGAGAAGCAGTATTAGTAGTTTTTCAAGTAGTCATGAGTCACACCTATGATCAACAGAGTAGTGACTCATGGTCCTCATCGGTCAACTTTATTTAAATTTATTTAAAGTTGCATATTAGAGTGACATCTTCTCCAAAGGGAACTGTTTTTGTTGTATATGCTTATGTGAATCCTGAAGTAAAAAGGAAAAAAAAGAAATATCAAAGCCTTTTGTAGAATTTTAAAACAGTAAAACAAAGATGACATGAGCAACAACACACCTTAAATATGAAAAACAAAAATCACAAACATGTAAAAAGTTTAAAGCCTTTAGAAAAGGGTTCATCCCAAAAGCCACAGGTGTCAGACTGCAGTCCTGGAGGGCCACTGCCCTGCAACTTTTAGATGTGCCTCCATTGCACCACACCTGAAAAGAATTAGATCATTAGCAAGGCTGTGGAGAACTTATCTACACAAGAAGGAGGTAATTAAGACATTCCATTCCAGTGTTTTATACCTTTGACAAATCTAAAAACTGCAGGACAGTGGCCCTTGAGGATTGGAGTTTGACACCCTTTGCAATAAGCAATATATTTTTAAGTAAAATTCATTATTTTTAAATCATTTTTATTATAAATTTTCAGAGGCTTTGATTAAACATTATTTCACTCTGTTATGTGTTATGCTGTTTCTCTGAAAGCTTAGAGACTTTTAGGCCTTCCAAATTTCATCTGTGACCTTCTGTTAACAAGGCATGACATGAAAAAGGTCATATCTCCCTTGATGTGCTGCCATCTGGTGGCAGACAGCTGAATTAATTGTTACCTTTCAGTAATTCAACTGAAAGCATGCAGCTCATATTCAGATTTTGCACACTGTATTTCAAGTGTTTTTTTATTTCATTGCTTACAGCAAATGAAAACCTGAAAGTTTTTTAGAAAATTTTAATGTTACAGAAAACGAATGAATAAGTCACTTGGTAATGTTATTGAGCAAAAAGTACCCGAAGCTAAATGTTCTGTATCAGGGAATTCAACTATGATATTTTGTATTAAAAAAAATCTGACAAGAAAATCTAAAGATTAAATAATTTAAGCATTTAATACTGTACTTATTTGGAATCCGCAAATTATTGAATATTTTAAAAGAGAACTTCATCTACTGAACAGGTTTAACATTTCGCTAGGATTTCCAGATACTTAATAAACCCAGTATGTTCTCAGAAAAACTCATAATTTGTTCTATGATCTGATACAGTCCAGATGGAAATATTAGTTTTCTTTCATAAAAATGTCGTATTTTCTGAATAGCTTTATTTTAATCTTAGACTGTAAATCATGTTAGTATTGTTTTATTAATAAATAGACACAGAGAAATGCAAATTTAGAACTTCTTTTTTATTTAAAAAGGCACAAAAGCCCAGTGGATCTAATTATTATCAGTAATTAGTCATTAATAACAACAATGTCTCTGTCAAAATGTACAGGAAAGCCTTGCTCACATTTGATTGCAATTTTTCTGGTACGAATCGTTCCCCTGTACTGGCAGTGTGGATGTCTGGCACCTTGGTTTCTCAGAGTACAGACAACAATATCAAAAGGTCGAAGGCTTTTCCTCATTTGATCAGGTGCAGGCTCACCTGCACCTCCACAAATCCGTTTAACTAGGTTAGTGTTGGCTCTGATGAAAGTGTTGGTCTCCTTACATTCATTGCTGTCAGTTTTTGAAATGCGTCTTCGACTAATTTCCACATCACATCGGGTTTGACTCATGTCTACATTGATATGCTGGTTTATAAATTTTCGGTAACGCTCGCTAACTCTTTGATCTTGGCAGATTGCAGAGCTGAAAAGCAACAGCAAACAGGCAAGTGGGATCTTCATTGTCCACTGTGGAAACAAATATAGAAAAAGAGAATTGAATAATCTGAAACAATATGAAAATTAGTCATACGATTTAGACAAAAGCTTAATCAGAAAACTAGAAAAAATAAAATCACAAACCAAAAGATGAAGCTGCTATTCCTTTTCCTTCTGTCAAGACTTGCTCTTGAAGCTGAAATAAAATATTAAAAGTTAAAACATGTATTGTTTAAAGTATTTCGACAAGTATCTTTACTTGTCGAGATACTTGTCATTGAGTTGTTACCTCAATGGCTGAAAAACTGATTGGCCAGTGTAAAGTGAACTAGCATCTTTTTAAAGGATTTTTTTTGGACTTTGACTTATTGATCAATAATTAAACTGGAAGGACAAACCGAGATGGAACAAAGGTGAAATGGGTTAAAAGCTTTCTCAAATTACAGGAAAAAGTCATAAACACACGTAATTTCATTTTTATAGTCACACAAAAACATTTCCAATGTTTGAAGTTCAGGGAATCTGAAAATGTTTAAAGTCTATATCACAGTCTGATGAGTCTAATTAAGAGAATAACTGTAGTCATGATATTTTCATGTGTTGTCTTGAAACAATATTTAGAAGATCAAGTCTAAAAGTTTTAAAAGATGGTGAACATTATTTTTAATGTCACAGCATGAGTGTTGCTTGTGACATCTATTTTGCAGTTACCTACACTGTTTGTTTGTCAATATTTAAACAACCTAAAGCCCAGTCACCCAAACCTAATGCTATTGTGTTTCCCATGAATAAACTAGACAAGAATTGTTTGCTTGGTTGACTGGCTTCATTTTATATTTGCTCTTAAAACTCACCTCATTTGAATTTCAAGTCAATTTTCAATTTAGTTTTTATTTTATTGTTCTTGTGAAAATAAACGAATGTTTAATTTTAAGATATTAATCAATAGCTTCTTGGAATGAAAATATATATTTTTTTTCTCTCCAAGTGAAACATGTTCACTTGGATTTACCTTTGGCAGAAGTAACTAGCATCAAGTGTCAGTGAAAACTGTCCTGGCAATGGGGCCTTTTACAATTTTATGATGGATTTCTCAATTACCATTTTCTGCAGACTTTGATCTTGCTCTTCCAGTTACGGATTCCTGGACTTTCTCATTCAATTTTTTATTTATTTTTTAATTGCTATTTTATTATTTTGTCAGTTGCAGTAAGTTGCAGCAAATCAACCACAGACCATCACACCATCTCTGTTTGACTGGGTTAGTTGTACAGCAGCTTTAAAGTAGTACAATCCTAAAGTTCCTCCTTCGTCTGATTTGAAGGTCTGAAGTCATGTATATGACCAGCAGGTGGCGCTAAATATCAACTTTTGAGAAGACCTGCCAGTTTTAGGGAGGCAGTCACGTTTTGTCGAATCCAATTGAATGTCCTCTAATACTCTTTCATTTTGTTTTAAATGATTTCATGACAATACAGTTAGATTCTGTTGCTGGTAGAAAATAAAAAGTGTATTTTCAAGAAAATTGTTGGATTGCATCAGATTTTCACTTTCACATCATCATTCAAAGTTAGTATGGGTTGACAGTGAGGAAAAACTATTTCAAATTAACAGGCAGAAATCTCCAGAATAACCAGAAGCAGGCGCAAGCAGCAAGCCTTATCTAACAGAAGAATGTAATACATGAAAATATTTTTGTTTTTGGAGTTTTATATTTACATAATCTGAGTTTTCAACGCTCTGAGTTGCAGATGAACACATGTCTGTCTTTCCACAACGTGATTCCATTTCTTTGGAGATTTTTCAGTAGTTCTAAGGCAGGGGGATGTGAAGATAAACAGTGAAACAGAAGAAAAATAAATTGCAGATTGGTTTTCTTAAGAGGGAAAAGATTTTTTTTATGCTCATTTTCAAAACAAAGACGACCCATAAAATAAAAATAAATAAATAAAAACTTGGGATCTTTCTGTTATATCTGGGGTTGTTTTTCTTTTAAAGAAATATGTGTCGCTTAGCAATAGGGGACCCGAAACAAACAAGAAGTCTGATCCATAGCGAAAACAACAAGACAACATCTGTTGCCTGCAACCCAAGCATGGATTTAATTACATATTTATAATTTTTTTTCCCAGAAATTCTCCAAGTTCAATTTCCTCTGAAGCCTTAAAATGAAAACAGTCTTTACACTGTTACATGTAACCCCAGAACCATTCTAAAGTGTCTATGATGTCTATGGTGGCCCCTCTTGGCTTGGACTAGGAACACTAGCTTTATTCCCCAAAGGCTGGTTGCTGGCTTTCTTACCAGCTACAATGGTCATATTTACACCCTTAATTCTAATTAAATGACTCAGTTTTATTTTCTAATTTAGACATCTGCTTGTGGGGGTAAAATGTCAAAAAAGGCAAAATCAAGGAATCCCTCTCCACTGCAATATACAGTGATCATAGTCGTCCCCAGGCCAGACATGATGGCTTTTTGGAAAGTTCTGGCTCTTTCTTGTGTTCTCCCCAAATCAAAAATGTGGAAGCAACAAGAATTAACTCTGAGCTTCACGACTCATTTCCTTCTCTATCATAAGAGACTGGGACAACTCCCTACTGCAGAAGAAGGATCAGTTTGTCTTTCCATCTCATCAATCTGTCTAACCATCTTCAGGTGGATGAAGATGAAGAGAGTTGTTTGGAGGAATTGAGCCAATCTCCACCACTGAGTGGGACTGAGGTGGAGCACATCCTGCAAGATCTCCAGTCACACAGTGGGCAAACCAAAGGGTAGAATCTCCAGAAAAGGGCCTTTTTTGTTGTGTACAAAAGTGCTGAGAACTACACCACCATGCAACCCGGTGCTGATTTGTAGTTTCAGTGTGAAAAAATGAATTGTTTGAGATTTTAGTTCATTTAACTCAAAAAAGCTGAAAATTATAAGGGCTTAGAAGGAAAAAAAATAAAAGAAAACATCTGTATTTTGAATTAAATCAGGAATAAATTCAGATCAGGAAAAATGATTTACTACAAATCTTTTTTTTTATTTATTATTTTTTTAATGACTGTCATTTGAAACCAAGAATATTTTTCTCATATTTTCCATGTGAATTTTCTGAAAACATAGTTATTTGCTTTTGAACTATTGTATTGATTTCCATGTTTTGAATTTGAGGTCAGTAACCAGGATTTCTTACACAGAAATGTGACGTGACAGATTCATTGTTTTCTGTGTCTGCAGAACCCAAAGTCTGCAGACTGTCACAGTGGTTTAGACTGAGGTGGCCTCTCAGGTTGAACTGTTTGGATTTTCTCACGCTGATCTGTAATCTGCTCCACAATGACCTGCAGACTATTTATAGAGCTGTCAGGCCCTGAGTTTATATTGGGATCTGCAGCCAGTCGGTACAGTACTGCACCCTGACAAAGTTTGAACATTATCACCCCCCCCCAAACTCCACCCCTCCCACACACACTACGACGGCATCAAGGCTGGAATGTGAATTTGTGTGTATTTTTAGCATGTTGTCGTCGTCGTGGCAGAATCAGGAGTAGCAGTTGTTGTTTTCAGCGTCACAAGAAGTTTCCATCCAACAACAGCTGCTTCATTTTCTGATGGTTGCTGTAAAGCTCCACCCACACTGACCTCATCATCCAGTGCTTAACTGCTGTCTGCTTTACATTAGAAACAGAGTGAAGATTTCATAAGTATTCATGTGGTAGTACCCTACCATATCCCTGCTCTGTTGTCTATTTTAACACAAAAGCATTTCCTGTGTTCAGAAAAGTCTCCTGAAAATATTCCTACTAGTGCCCAGTGTGGGATTGGGATTATATTGAAGTAATATCACCCCAGGATAAAGACTGCTGGTCTTGACAGAGCTCATTGAAGGATTTTGCAATGAATAACTTTCAATGCTAAACCAGGGCTGTCAGTCAATTCAGCATTTTTTGCTTGTGTTTCTAATTTGTACCATATAAATGTAAGAAAATACTAAATTAGCTCCCCAAATGGAGAGAACCAGCTCATTTGCACGCCAACTCACATTTTAAGAGAATCACAGTTCAAGGAGACAGTTAGAGATCACTGGATTTGTCTTGTTGTCCCTCAAAATAGGATTCTAGAGTTTAGTTTTAAATGGAAAGTGTTGTTTGTGAATGTTATTCACTTCAGCATTTAAGCAGGAGCTCCCCATAGTGTTTTGGTCAGGATTTGTAAACACAAACTGGTGATACTATAACTACAAGTTCATTGATACAGCTTAAAACAATAAATGGAAAGACAGCTAATCTGACTTGTTCAACTCTCTGAACAGTTTTTACTCTGAGCCTAAAAAAATAAGCCCAAATATTATTTTGTGTGGAATGACATCATCTTCTTCTACCTCTTCTACAGATTGTTCATTAAAAGACAAAATATTGTAACCAACACACTGACTTCCCTGATCATGTGAAGAATTAACTGGGATTGATTTGGAAATCTTGGTTCAGTGGCCACACCCTGTTCTCATTGCTATGAAATGTTGATACTGGTGTGAACGGGTGCGTGCATGAGTGCATGTGTTTGCAAATGTAATGGAAGGTCTGGTGTAAAGTGCCTTGACTGAAAAAGCACTAGGGAAGTCGTAACTATGGTAAGTGCTCCTAATTCAACAATAAGAAAGGACCAAAACAAAGAATGTCCATAATGATAGAGTTCCAAGGCAAATCTGTTGCTATCTAAAATGGCACAAAAGCCAGGCACTCCCCACCCCACAAAGAAAACATCTTGATAATCACAAGGACTTTCTTTCCTAAGAACGAAAAAAAGAGGAAGACTTTGTTCTTGTGGAATAACAAGTGTAGCAAACAACAACTTTGTCATGTAGAGGCAAGTAGCTTTTTTTGCAACTTAATAAAATGGCAGATTATCTAGACAATGGTCTGATATTAAAATTTGACACTGTGAAACATTAAATGTGATAAAAAAAAAAGCAAATAAAAAAAAAAAAACCTGGAATAAATCCATAAGTTTGAGAAGTGTTTTCACAGCACTGTACTTGTTTGCACATGGAGTGGATGTGTTTAATCTGTTAGGAAGGTGTGTAATTCCAAGTGTTTTGATAAGTAAGAAGTAGCATATTTCTCTGTCTTATGTTGAAAGGGAGGCAAAGTGTCCTGCAGTAACTGGGGTCAGCTGAGGAGCAGAACATCTGAGGGGAGCTGAAGACACTTTCAGTCCAGTTCTATTAAACAAAACCTTCGTCTCTACTGTTACATCTTTATAGAATTGGGAAAAATTTGCAATATGCCTCATTTAAAGTTTATAAATAAACGGCCTTTGCTTTAAAATAATTATCTTTCTACTAGGCAACAAGACCGGAGCTGAAATAACTTTTAAGGTTCTGCTTTCTCCTTTATCTCCTCTGATAAAACTGAATCCAAGATCAAGCGCCAAGAACTGTGAAGATTATCTAGACAAATATTTTCACCAAAACTTAGAGGAATTTTATTGAGCATTTTTAAGGTTGTGATGTCTCATGAAACTGTGCAAAGGTTTGAGTTGGTGGAACAAGATAAGGAAGTCAGAGAACATGAGAAGGGCCAGAGGGGAAACTGGTGGGCACTGTGGAAACATTCAGTCCCCTTCCTCACTGGTATTTGAAACTGGATTTATATTCCATCTATCTAACATACCAAGATAGAGATAAACTCATTTGGCAGAAATTTATCACACACGTAATGAGCATTTCACATTTTTCCCGAATAGAACCATAAGAGAGGAACTCATGTTGACTCTTTAATTAACACCTGTAAAGCTACTGGTATGAAAGCATTAGCTTAAAATGATCACTTTTAATTAATACCTTTATCGTTTTTAGGGTGCATTGACTTTTGATTTTAGCTATGTATATTTTTATGGCTGACAAATAAATCTGAGCACGTCTATGGAAATTACATTTATCACGTAATGTCTACCAAATTGCACCAAGGAAAACTGTTTCGAAATGTCTCTGACATCAGCTGGTAGCCATGTGGTGAAGTCATTGTTTTCATGAAGCCAAGCAGAAAGATGTCCAACTTGACTGTGCAGCTGAAGCTGCACTTACAGGCATCATTACTCAGGGCTATGTGCTTGATTCACTCAGATATGCAGTATTTTTACAGCAATATTATTACAGTAAAGCCTCACAGGTGACTCATGAAGACAACTGCAGCTCAGGTGAAACTAAATGACAACCTACTTTGATCTTTTGAGAACTGTTCCACCAGCAGAGAATGGGATTTTCTGGGTGATTTCATTTTTTAGGGAAATGATGATGTTAATTATTTTAGAAGGCAAAACAGTATTACATTAATAAATGCTGCTAAAGGCCATGAGAAAATTGATCTAAACTTTTAAAGGGGCCGTGAAGAAACATTTTAATCAAAATAATCAACTTGATTATTGTTTAACTTCGTCGCTGTGGTCACTGTTAGAAAAAGTCCCCTGATTTCACAGAGTCCTATTGAAAATCACGAGGCAGCTCAGATGCTTTTAATATCAGGGTAAATCAGGAAGGTCTGCTGGATAAATAAGGTTTTTATTGTCTTGAATGTCACACCATCCCCACATGTTCTTATGATTAGTTTAATGTTTGTAGGAAACAAACCGAACAACGTTCAGGTGGGAGTTTTAAGGAGCGTTTTTAATCTCTAAAGTCCCTGAAATTTTGCTACTTTAACATAACGGCTTTCGCAGACAAAAGAGGCGCGTCTGCGCATGCTTAATTTCAACATGACACTTCAGGTGCTGTGAGAAATTACACGACTTTTAAAGCAACTGTACTTCCCACAGTACATTAGGAAATTAGTACTGTGGGAAGAACTATGAATCTTTTATACTCGAATGATGTATGGATCAGGGTTAAAGAGGTATTGAAAAAAAAATCCAAACAAAATGCATTTTTCTAAAACTGGTCAAATACAGGAACTTAAGCTGTAAACACTTTCTATTAAGGCTGGAGAGATAATAACCAAAATGGCCTTAAAAACAGTTTGGAAGTAAAACAAACAAACATCAAATTAATTAGTCACGGATATGAATAAAAAACAAACAAACAAATAAATAATATGCAAATAAAAAATCAAATACCTATAAGTTATGTAAAAATTATATTTAAAAAACTAATAATAAAATACTAAAGATCTGTAATTAGTCTCGAAACAACAAATAAATTAATAAACTAATATGATTAATAAAATATGCTTAAAAAATAACAGATATAAAATACAAATCAGACAAATTATAAATAATAATAAATATCAAAAAGGAGGTATTATGTAAAATCGACTTTTGTGAGCTTTGTATCATGTTATAAAATTATTCAAGCATCAAAAACTTTGCCTTGATTGTTTTTTCATGCATGCTTAAGAAGCCCTGTAATCTCCCAGGGCAGCCAACGCACAAAGTTGTGCAAAACGGTTGGGTGGACCGAGGCGCAGCTCTGTTTCGCAGCTGCAGTTTCCAAGCTTCTGAGCTTCCGCCTCACAGAGCAGTCCACCCTCATGACTTCAAGACTTAACTCCTTCAGACTAGCCAACACTGAGCTGGCTCCTGGTGGTACTGCTCATCTGCTGAGCACATTTTAAGAGCTAATTCTCAGAGCAATACAGATAAAAATCAAGTTAATACACGAGTGATGTAATGAGTTCTGAAGGCAGAGTTTCACAAAGAGCCGGAGTTTTCAGATGGACATTTTTTAAAGTATGAAGTCAAACTCATTTTAAATTATATTTTACATTATATAGCATTTTTTTATACGAACTGAAGATAACAGCTACTTGATTGTGCTATAAAATGACACTATGTGCCGGGAAAATACGTAATACTTTCCCTTTAACTTAAGTAACATAATTCATTAAAAAGAAAAATTAAAAAATCAGACTGAATAAAGCAGACAAAGTAAAGAAAGAAGGTGGGGGCCCGGGGAAGCACACTAAATAAATATGTAAAGAAACGTATGATGCTTAGATTTACTGAGTGTATTTTAATGCACCACGAGAAGCCCCGCCCCTTGATCAGGGTCTACCGCGCTGCGTTCAAGTTTTTTTTCTTCAATTTGAAAGTTTGTCATCAGCAGATCCGGAGCACCGGGACGGAGCACCGGAGAGAAGCCGCTAGCAGAGCTCCGAGGTGGTGGAGGAATGGGCTGCAGCCACAGCAAGGTGAGAAACTCCGCTGAAAAGGATTAAGGGACCGCGGAGAGTCACAGGGGGAAGTTCGGGTTGTTTGTCAGAAGGATGCTGCTTAGCGAGCGGCCAGCGCCTGCTGCAGCTCCCGGTAAGCGGCGTCCAGAGCTCGGTTTGAGCCCACACATGTCAACCTTCATTTGGACCAGAACCAGGCGGACGGAACGGAGGCTTTGGTCGGTTTCTGTCCAGCAGATAAAATGTGGCATAAGCTCTGTGAACATCTGTTTTCAATCAGCTTCGTGTTTCAATCTCAGGGTTTTCCCACGCCTGCCTCCCCTAAACCCCCTCTGTGTATCTGTACTCCAGACACAACAAGCACGCTTAAAATCTGTAAAGGCAGCATTTTTTTGAGATAAGGTGTTTTAAAAAATGAGAAATAGAGCTGTAAAATACAACACATCAACCCGGGCTTTAGGGAAGGCAGGAAATCATACTTTAACTTGAATCTGGATCTATGGAGGAGTTTAATGAAAAAGTCCAAAGCTAGTTTTGAGCCAAACATCATCCTCTTCTTCAGTTTTTAAAGACCTCTGAAGGATCTGTAGTGGTGATAATGTGCTCTGCAATCTCCTACCCTCATGTCACTCTCACAGGAAGTTGTCATGGTTTGCAGACCATGTCCTGCAGGACTCTTGGCAGTAATTCCTCCTCTCAGAGGGAAAACATAAAGTTTGACAGCTGCTGTCCTCCTCTGGTTATTGATAGAAAGTGACTCCATGTGGTGTCCAAAACTAGGCCCATGGACCTTTTGTAGCAGAGACAGACTTTGATTTAGATTTATTTGAATCTTTTCTGATCCTTTATTGAACTTCTTCCATCAATTTGTGCATTTTTCCTTCAAACACCTTCTTTTCGGTTTCATTTTATTCAAAAATACTTTTTAGATCATGCTCATGTCCTGGTAAGAGCTGAGATCAATGGTTTAGCTGTATTTGAGATCTGAGACCTAAGAAATGTTTTCCTGCAAAACAACCAGACATGAAAATAAGAAAACTGTCACACATGCCTCATTTTACTACAAACAACAAAAAAAAGAGTATTTAGGCTATTTTTGATACTGTCCAAAGTAATTATAGATATGTAATTGATATGTGTCAGTCTCTAAGCCAGATAGCAAAATCAGTTTTCCCTTGATCAGAAAGTTAAGCTTATAAATCAAACCTTTGTTTTAGGAAGTGTTTAAGGTCTGATACATTGATGCAAAACTGAGGACAGTTTCAATTTGCTCTTGTATTCAAAACTATAACTTCAATCAAAAAACCTGTGCTGCTCTTTTATCTAGTGGATAACAGACCATAGGTCAAAACTGGAATCAGGATGTCAAACTTCAAGGAAAACTAGATTTTGCTACTAGTTAGTAAGACCAGGATTGCTACATCTCTAATAGCTTCTTATATTTCTTTCTGGATAGGCCTTTCTCTCCAGTGTTCTACATAATAATGTCACAGTTTAGTACACAGTCATTAATGCAAATTCACTAATTCTATGTTTCTGTGGATTAGAGTGTATTGTTTTTTTTATTGTCAATATTTTTTAGCACAGTTGAGCAGATCCTGCTGGCTTCCCAGCACAGAGCTCCACCATGTACCAGAAATTTTTGCAGTAGAGTGTGAGGCAGCTGCAATGAAGATTAGCACCTTGGCAGTCTGAGCTCAGGGTGTTCAGGTGGAAAAAAAAAGTGTTTATTCCCGTCTTTGGGTTGTAATGAGTTACCGCTCCAAGTGGAGGAGTTTAAGTACCTTTGGGGCTTGTTTATGAGTGGAGGCAGAATGGAGCTGGAGATTGTTGTATTGAGGTTGTAGTCTATGTCTATGGTGGTGAAGATGGCTGAGAAAAAATGTGAAGCTTTAATTTACTAGTAAATCAATATTTCAACTCTCTTCTGTGGTTAGGAGCTGTGGGTTATATCAGCTAAAATGATCTTCCTCTGCTGGGAGGATCGACTCAACCCTTCAGGCTTATTGCTGATGAGCTCAGGGAAAAATCTCTGAAATATCAACAGAAGGCAGTAAAACGGTCTCGTTCCTCACGAATGACGCCTTGTTGCAGACCCTGCTACCATTTAGATCAAAAGGTCAGACATGGATGAAGTAATATTCTCTTCTGTTTGATAAAAATAATTGTTTATGTGGAAAGGTAATAAAGAACATTTTTTTTTGTTTAAATTTTAAGAATCTTTAGATGTTGCTCTGTATATGAGAGTAATTGGAACACATACACCTGAACTCTTGTGTATTTCTCAACTAAATCTGGAAACGCTAAACAAACTGATGGTTTTCCATAGTTTTTCCTAAAGGAGGAACAGACCTTGGATACCATAGGGAAAACTCTGTAGTCTGGATGAGGAATGACCAAACTTGTCAGATCAGGAATGTTTCCATGCAAACTAAACTGATAAGAGAGAGCAGGGGTACGATTGGGAACAGCTGGAATGATCCATCAGAAATCTCAGGATATCTATTGAGGAAAGACATTTTTCTGGAACAGAATTGTTTTTGTCAAGGTTTTATGGGTCGGTGAGTTGTGAGGATCTGTCTTCGAGTTCAAAAAGTTTGCTGTAGTTTCTGTCCCTTTAAGGTTGCTCTGATTGATAATAGATGTTCTTTCTCCTTTTTTATTTGTTGACATACTGATTTGGCCACTTGGAGGCTGTTGTGGACATCTGGTTCCTGATGATAAGTTTGAGAACTTCTGTGCCGAGTTTTCAGAATGTTGTTCTGGAGTACTGTGATTAAAAGCTCTAATAAGCAGAGAACATTTTCAGAAACCAACACAACACTCTTTAAACTGGGTAGTCTTGTTTTATTTTGATTGATCAAAACAGCCAAAGTTTTTTAAATTTCATAATCCAGTTATCTGACATCTGGAGTGATTGAGCATAAATATTGACCTGCTCTAAACATTCCCCCATAAATCTAAATCCACTGATTATTTATTAATCATCACAATGATCAAATCAGGTCAAACACTGAAAGGAAAAAAAAGCAGTTTTCTGATTTATTCAATGCATCAAAACTAAGAACATTCAGAGATGGTTGCTTTGTTGCATAAATGAAAATAATCCTGTAGTTTCCTAATTGATTCAACCTGTTGCAAATTAAGAAAAAGTGGAAATCAACATCTTCCAGGGAAAGCCTCATCTTTTCAACACTTTAAGAGCCAACAATTAGCGGAAAGATTTCAGTTGAAGAAAACAAAAAAGGGATAATTTAGCCCTTAGATTTCCTCCAGACTTATTTCTTCATCAGAGAAGCTGTCTCCTGAAGCTGTTGTGTAACAGGAAAGCCGGGTAAATCCTTGATAAGCTGAGAACAGAAGCAGGTCGGTCCAACAGGCTGATCGTCCCACCCTGGTGGATTTAACGGGATTATTCTTTGAAACAGACCAAATAAGTTCTGACATATTGGAGGTAAACACAGAGTGCACATTACTCTGGCTTTAAAAAGGTCAGGCCCCTATTACCCTAAAGGTTTTGATGCATTCAAGTGCAGTCAGGTCAGGGAGACTGATGTCCCCCTTGGTTTAGCAACCTGGACCACATTGGAAAACCATGTATTGATCAGACATGTTTACCTTTCGGTAACAATTCCAACCTGGAAGTTTAATCCCACTTGGATTGCATCTATGTACAGTCTGTCTGGTTTTTAAGCAGAAATCTTACAAGAATCTTGGCGGACTGTGGGTTGATTCAAACCTGTCCAGCTTTTTTTTCCTTGAATGGGACTCTGTTGTCACTGTTCCCAACCTGAAAACTATATCTTGTCTTTGTTTGGGGCACTGCTCATCAAATTGTTTGAAGAGAAACAAGACAAGAAGCCTGAAAGCTTCAAAGTTAAACAGGATGAAGAAGTTTGGAGCACTGGGCTGAACTTGATGACCTTGAAACTCTTTAGTACAGGAAACAAACAAAACAGGAAGTTTTCTTAGAGAGAATACAGACTTCATCATTCAACATGGAGGAACTAAAAATATGCAAATGTTTTGGTCAAAATTTATGATTTCAGCCATGTTTAATTTTGACAGCACTGAGCCATCTTCTTGTAACATCGTCCTTTGAGAAAAGAATATTTTGATGAGGGAACCACTTCACTTGTCCTCATTAAAATGATATGTGTCCAAAGAAAAGAGTATTTTTTTTCTGATTTATCATCAGAAAAGTCTCTTTTACTTTAAAAAGCCCTTCATTTCTGAAGATGAACAAAAGCCTTTTATTTCTCAACTAGTGAATACACAAAATTAAAAATAAGTGTTTAGTTGTGATAAGTTATGCTTTTACCACAATTTACTTTTAAGTTTTTTTACTATTTGCTTAAACATTTTAAAGTGTATGTATCCAAATATTTATCCATCTGTTGTTTTCTGCTTAGATGAAGCCAGGTAACTGCGGCAACAGGTTCCTGCGATCCCTTTCCATAATTCCTCCTGGTAAATCTGAAGGCGTTCCCTGACCACAAGGAATATATAGAAACCAAATGTTTACACAGACAGTATAAAATAAATGTTTTTTTTCTCACTGTCTGATATTAAATGAGACTAAACTTTTCCTGTACTTGGTCAGTTTAAGTTAATATCCATATCAGGTTTGAACTTTTGTCAGTTTCTCCAGAAAGCTATGAATCTTCTCTGATGTCCTTCGATGTAAAAGTAAGGACTAAGGTTACATCCTGGTTAGATTAGCCACTTTAGCTAACTCTCAGAATAAAACAGAAACCAGAGTAGATGCACTGCTGCTCCCTGATGTCTTCTGCATGTTGAAACACGTCGCTCCCCCTCTTCTTTCTTCCTTAATGCAAGACGACAGCTCTTTGGGTCCTCTGCACTCAATGAGGGCTCAGATGTTTGGGAACGTTACGTTAAAACCAAAGATTTGATCGCCCCAAAAAACTGCAAAAATTAGTTTCTGAAACAGGCCCCGATTTTAGGTGCAGTGTTGCACATAATTGCTAAAACAGCGTATAAATCCTACATAATATATTTGGGGAAAACAGGAACAAAACTTCTTTCATCTTTTGAAGTCACCTTCTTCAAAATGTGTCCTCACAGTGGATTTAATTGCGAGCCCTCTGACACCTGAACTCCTGACTGTGTACAACCAGCAGGGAGTTGTTAGTTTGTGATGATGCTGCCTCAAGATGTGAACCAGAACATCTGTTGTTTTACCAGATGTTTAGTAATCATGGAGCAGATAGCTGCTAGTAAACTCTGAAAATAATCACACACAGATATTTTCCTCCAAGTGCTGAGCTTCTGTTCAGTCATAACAGGGGAACTTGTAATTCTTCAAAGGAGCTATGAATGAACCCAAGCTGCTGCTTGATCTGCTCTGATTTTAACTCACCCTTTGATATATTTTACTGATCTTACGATGAGCTCTTAATGACCAAACACTAAGACCTCGCACAGTCAGCTGAGCCAGAGTTTTTATTTCTTTGTGATAAGTTTCCTCTGAGTCATTGGTGGTGAGCTAATGCATCAGGTCTCAGCAGGTCGTGATTCAGACTGTAATGTAGTTCGGAAGTTCTGTTTACTGTTTTCATCTGGCTAAACCAGATGAAAACCTGTCCTATTAACCAACTAATCAATTAATCATGTGATAAAATAAATAATTTCTACTCTGATTATATCTTTGAAGGGCAATTTTGTTTAGTGACATCATGATTGTTTGTATTTATGGTTTTATAGAGCTGAACAATAAATCAGTAATATAAATATTGCGATTGAGACCTGATTAATATGACTGTTACTGAATTTTGATCCAGAATTGCACATCATTCTGGGGAATGGCAAGGCTTTAGCCGCTTTACCTCTTACGGCCAGCGAAGCATCGTGGGTGGCGTTGACTAACTCGCTCTCTTTTTGGTTACCTAGCAACAACCTCTTGAGTCACTTCTGCAACAGGAGTTTACTGGTTTGAAATTGTGCCTCATTACCTTTAACTTCAGCTTGTTAAAGGTAAACAAGCTGAAGTGAAAACTGTGGATAAAACAGGAAAGCTCAAATCACTAGTTTGGCAGTATATTTAAAACATAAAGACTTGTCAATAATTATTGATATTGACTGATATGCTTATATTGTGATAAGTTTATTAGCCACATTGTCCAGTGCTGTGGTTTTCTTGCTCTTTATTTCTATTTTATTTATTGATTCTGTTTGATTGTGTTTTATTTTGGATCTTTAAAATATCTTGCAGTTTAGGTGTTAAGTTTTCTTTACAAAATTTAAATGTATTGCTTTTTACAATAATTACTGGGACAATTAATTGTCCATTTGTGACATGCCTGCATCTGATATATTTGGTCCTCTTAGGATATTTAGCAACTTTGTTGCGGTTTTTTCTGGCCAAGAACATCTTGAAACAGTCACACCACTTTTTTCAGAGTCCAGATGAAGTTATTTATGGGTTTTTCTTTGTATCCTAAGCATTTTTCCTGGCAGCTGTTGCTTAAATTTTTTATCTACCTGACTGTGGTTAGGCTTCAACAAAATCTCTCATTTTGACACTGCTGTTTACCATTAGTTGCTTCGGTATCTTTTTATATTCCTTTGTTTTACAGTTCAATTGTGTTTTTCTGCAAATAATTTGACATATTTTTTGCTTTCCCCGTGACTTAGAAACCAGAAACATCAGTGCACCACTGGATAAAAAAAAAAGCATGTGTAAAAGGTCAGAAACTCACTGAGCTTTTACAAATGCATCACAAGTTAGGATGGTTACTCTTAGTTGCCATCCAGACCTGCTTGTGTCAACTTCTGCATCTTATGAGGCCAAAATGACAAGGGTATGTAAACTTTTGATCATTTGGGTAGTTTCTCTTGTCATCATGACTTAAAGAGTAAACACGGTGAATCATATTATAAAACTTTTCTTAAGATTCAGTCAAAGGTGGATGAATCGTACTTACTTGTTTTAACTGAAGATTTGGGATCCTGCAGTTCTTTAGAAAAGTCTCCAAAATACTTTGAATTCTTCTTACTAGAAACATCTAGTAATAAGATTCTTTCTCCCTTTTTCTACATGTCACCAAAAAATATCAACATATCTGTTCTATGTTGGCAAAAATAAACTACCAACTGGACTCCATCATTATCAGTATCTGGAAGTTAATATGCATTGAGTTAAGTCAAGTTGAGATACTTTAAAGTCTTCAGTGCTTTTTACTAAAGACTTTGTGAATGTAATTTGTATCTTACTCCTGCAGCTAGGTTTTTAAATATCACTACAGTTGTATAATAGACCACGCTAAGTGAATAGAAATGTTTCTGTGGTAGATTTATTAATTTTTTATTATTTTTTTTTATGTGAAATTTAATTTGGATCTTTAACTTTTTCAAAAAGTGTTATGGTTTTAATTTAGCCCCACCCATGGCTTTTAAACAAAAATATCAGCTGACTGCCTGGATGTTCTCCCGAGCCTAGTAACTGCTCTTAGCTGTACATTTCTGCGCGGTGAGGTTTGTTCTTGAAAGCAAACTTTGCTGAAACAGAAGAGCTTCTGCTGAGATTTACGGCCTTTATGAAGGCTAGGGCCCCTGCAAGAACACATGCTTCTCCTCAGCACCACCTTCTCCCTCCGCCTCCTCCTCTTTCTTGCCTACTTTCTCCATGTCGATGTATTTGAGCCACAGATATTTATTGTTCCAGCTCGGTTTGAATAAAGTGTTTATGTAGTGTGTGAGGGGAGCAGCAGGTTTAAGTTGTGATTGTTTGACCTCTCTGTGTTTGACTGGAGAGATGATTTCTGCGAGTGTTTGGATCCACGCCTCACCGTGTTTGTGTTACAAAGTGCAGAACTGGATGGGTTTTAGGCATGTTTATCTTTTTATTTTTTGAAGTTATCCAGATAACGTCTTCATTGGAGTGCGGACTTGGAGACAGAAGAACTTGGGGAGATTTGCAAAGTTGTATAATTTAGAAATGGGATAAAAATAGGAAATCAAACATGGTATCTAGACAACAGTGTTATCACTATGTACAGTGTTTTTTATCTACTGGCTCACTGACCTTTAGCAACTGAAAATATCTGGTAATGATCAGGAACTTCAGCCATTGATGGAATCACCTGTTCAGCTGATGTGCCTCAGGAATTTATTTGCCTGTTTCTACCCTGTAGTCAACAACATTTTGCACTTTTGTTGGTTTACAATCGAATGGTTCAAAATCAAATAGTCCATATTGGTAAGATAGAATCTGAATCAGAAAATGTTCATATAGCACTCACTATGATGGGTGATTGTTTAGAAACATTTTTTTCATGAAACCTGCTAACATTTGGAGATGCGATGAGAGTTATGGTAACATCCCAAAGGCAGATTATGATAAGGCCATTAAAACTACAAACACTAAATCATTCTCTCACTGAAATAATTGATCAGTAGTCCAATAAATTATGTAGTGATTCTTACAAAACATAAGCTGGGCTATATAATAAATATTCCAGGCCATTTTTGTAATGCAGTAATTATTTTTCTTTAATAAGAAAAATATCTGTTAGAAATAGTCATTGGAAGCCGGCAGCCAGAACACAAACACTGATCTGTTGTCATGCAGCCACTGAGGTTACATAATGCTTCTGTGAAAGAGAGAAAGTTGCAGCTTCATTCATGTGGAGCACAATTAGAAACCTCCTACTCTTGTTCTGAGGTTCAGGGCTTATTCTGCTCATCTAGCTGAACACGAGTCTTTAGTTTGTTGGGGTTAAATGATTGATAGCAGTTCTTGTTCTCTTTGAGTGGATCATCCTGGATGCAATGTGATCAAATTACATTTCCATCCTGAAATACCTTTTTTTTATGCTTAAATTAACCAAAAATACATCAAGGGGTGACTCTCTAACGCTTGTTAGTTCCTAAAATGTATTTTGAACTCTTAGAATGTCAGTGATGGTAGTTCAGTTCAACGTCCAGTCATAACTACCTCACTGCATCATAGTAGATGCAATGCCAGGTTTTCTAGAACTGCTTTTACAGACCACTATACAGTATCTGCATAACTAAAGAATTGTGTCTGCATTGTCCCCAAAATGAGGGAAACTCAGTCATCTTGCAGGTTTCTTCTAAGGCTGCTTATGGCCTCAATTCTGTCAGTATTTATGACCAGGATTACATTAAGTGTTTTGTAGATGATGCAGTTCTCTTGATCTCTTTAAGCTATAACCTTTAGGATGACCTGAGGCCTTCCAAGTTGAAAGTTTAGTCTCTGTAGTGAGAGTCAGCAGTAATGAGCTTTTGCTCCTCTGTATTTCTAGTTTTGAATCACTTCAGTGCACAAACAAGATGATAGCTTGAATCAGTTTAACATTATCACCTGCAAAGATAAGACCTCAAGTTTCCAAACCGGATGCCTTCTTCTCCACAACACCATTTTACGGAATCAGTGAGATTGATTGACAGATCAGAGCTTCATCTGCTCCTGAGGGGGTTGTTCTGGTCTGTTGCAATGAAGAAGAAGGTACCCTGAAAGGGGAAGCTCTCCATGTATTAGTCAGAATGTTCCAACCCTTCATAGCGGTCAAGCAATATGGATCATGACTGAAGCAAGATCTTGGGTAAAAGTCACTAAAACGAGCTCCATCATTCAGGTGGAGATAGGAATAAAGTTCATTTACATTACATGAAATGGACCGGAGTGGGTTATCTCTTAAGGATGGTTTTTATGTGCCTCCTTTTGAAAGTTTTCTCGGACTTTCCATAAGCAGGAGTCCAAAGGGAACACACTGAACTTTCTAGAAAGACTACGTGAATTTTCTTCCATGGGAATTCCTTGGGATCTGTGTTCTCTTTAAATACCTATTAGCTCTCCAGTCCAATGTCGGATAAGCTATTCTATGGTAATTTATGGATCGATGATTGCCTTTCACATTATATGACAATATTTCTTGCAAAACATTTTCCCCATTTTGGATCTGGGAATCCTGCGTGTCTTGCAGCACAATGGAAACATTTAGTCGTACTGTAAAATGTGCCGAGTTCAATTGTGTAACACCAGCAGATTTGCATCTTGCTGACAGCACACTGCTGATGGTTATCTGATTTATGATTGCTTTCTGTCAAAACTGGTCCATCTTACGGCTGTGAGCAGGAGACCTGTGGAAAGTAAAGAGTCTCAAAAGGGGAAAATAAATTTAACTCAGACATCTTCCTTTTTTTTCTCTGCAGAAAAAGAGCAAAGGCAAGAAAGGAGAGAAGAAACAGAAGGACAGCAGCCGTCAAGATGAAGGAGGTGAGTTTCCATCTGGTAGGGGAGGTGTTGTATCCAAACACATGAGGTGTGAAATGAAGTATGCTCTTTAACTTCTAATGGTCTCATGTTCCAAGACAAAACAAAAATCATCTGTTCTTCAATAGGTGTTAAATTAAGCTTAGAGGAACGTTACACTGTTTCATTATTTACAGATAAAAATTCTCAACAAAAACAGGAAATAAGTGCGAGAAAAAATTAAGTTCATCCTATTATCCAGCAGCTTGTTGATTCTCACCTCGAAGCAATAATTTTCTGGACGGTATTTCCAGCCTCCCACATTCTTTCACTTTGTGAAAGAATTTTGGCCCATTTATCGGCCCAACATTTCTTCAGTTCTTTGAGGTTTGCAGGAATTGGTTTATTCACAGCTCTTTTAAGGCTGAATATTACATTTCAGACAGGTTGATGCCTGGAGTTTGACTAGGCCTTTGCAACACCTTTATTCTTGTGTTTTAGCCATTCTGTTGATTGCACTTTAAGCAGGACACTTGCTTTCGTTGTTGCACAGACTGCCTCATATTTGACAGTAGAATACTTTGGTACATGGAGAGTCCATGTTTGACTTTGACACAAGGTATCCGAGTGCTGTGGCTCTTAAGATAAACTCAAGTACACTCTGCCATCAGCATCCCTCAACCACCACTGTCCATGACAGCTGGGTTCAGATTCTAATATTTGAACCATGCCGGATTTCACTTCAACAGAACAGAGACCGAGGTTTTTAAGCAAATCAGAGTTGAATTTCTTGATCCACATCAGATTTTGAGCATTCAAACTCCCCAAATGACCCAAACCTTACAGGCAAACAAACTATTGACTAGAGTGGAATAAATGGGGCTGGTGTGAATTGCGCCCTTAATTGCTAATGCTCTCTCCTTCCTGGCATTGTGTAAGCACATTGCCAAAATGTTTTTAGAGGTGAGTACTGTGACTGTATTACTAGTGCTTGGGTTTTGTACTGACTTTGTCTGCATTCCGGTTTAGTTTTTCACTAAATAAAGAACTACACTGTATTATAACCTAGAACTGACAGAGCATGAATCTTCCTTCCATCAAGACTTTAATGTGATTGTTTCAAAATGTGGTTTCCTTCTGACTGTTTCACTTCGCTTACCTTCTTCACTTCCTGTTTCTGTGAGAACTCCCACGTTACATGTTTGTGTTTTAGTTTGACACACTTTTATACCAAATGTATCAAACTTGGTACCAAGTGTACCAGACACTATTGGGTCTTTACATGGATCCTTTTAGTTAGTTGTAATCATGAGTTCTAATCATCACAAGTATTGATATTTTGGAATTTATGTTTTAGGAATTTTATTCTGGAAAATAGATTTTTTTTTAAAGAGTTAATGTACTTGTAAGATCAAGGCTAAGAGATTAACTGATATATTTAAAAACACATACATGCAAAAGTTGAAAGTTGGAAGCCTTTCCCTTTGACATTTGTAAAAAAAAAAAAAATAAAAATTAACCATAGCCTTTCTGGTCCACACTTATCAGTGAGCAGTGAAAATGATTACCAAACAACCCGTGAGTGTTTTTTTTTTTTTTTTTTTTTTTTTTTTTTTACTGGGCTGTGGGAGCCTGAACCATCTGTAGTGAAATGTGACTCAGTCAGTTAAACTTCTCTCATTTCCTAACTTCCTGCTGTTTATGAGCAGTTTAGACGACGGCACAGAAACCACTCATTTCAGACGGGACACTCTGTCGTCATGCCATGAATCAGCTGCTGCATGTTCACAGAAAGAAACAGCCTGTATGTTTGGTTTTACAGTACACCGTACTCCAGTTTGAACACAGATTCATTAGGAAGTGTTTTCGCTCCTATGTTCATTTTAAAAGGAGAAACTCTTGGTCTGTATATCTTTCAGAATAAAGTCTAGTGAAGCCGTTAGCTCACTTGCAGACAGGTTCTGACCTGTTTCCACATCACTTTGTTCTGGGATTATCAGAAAAATACTATTATTTAATTTAAATTGCAGTGGGAGTTTCCTCTGTTTAAACACCCCTCTGAGATTCATGTTTTAGATTTAAGACTTTTGAGTTTGTACATATTTTAAATTAACTCTGCCAGTTCATGTTCAGAATTATGCCATCATAATAACAGCTTCAGTTGAGTTTGACAGTTTTTGTTGGGCTCACTGGGTTCATCAAAACAGACGACGTCATTGGAAATGAATGATTTGTGTGTGTTTATGTGTTTAAAGTCATGTCCCTTCATGTTCATAATGTAATCAATTACAGTCAGGATCCCTTCCTGAGTGTTGTAGGGCTGAGCTGTTGGAAATGTTGATGACTGATTTGTAGGATGATTACCAGGTTTAGGTTAAAACTTGATTTTGATTATTTATTTATTTTTATTTTTTTGTATAGTTTTTCTGCAAATGATGGGTAGCTGCTAAAGCTCGTATTTCTGCTTCAAGAAAGTTGATGTGTAATACATTAAATGCATGTCTCAATATCTGATCTTGTCCTTCCTCTCATCTTGTAAATGGCACATTTATGACAAATATTTCTGTTATTACCCTTAGCCAGGTGACACATTACAGGTTTTCAGTGGGTGAGTGTGTGCGTGAATGGGTGAATGACTGTGATGTGTAGCAGTTTGGGGTCCCCTGGAGTTGATAAAGTGCTATACAAGTACCAAGCTGCTTACCGTTTACCATTTCACAGTCATCACAGATTTTGAAAAGACCAGGTGTTCACTCTAACGCACTGCTTTTAGTTTGATGACTGACTGAGAATCACTCACTTAACCGGACCTGCTGAATGCTCAGACTGCAGGATTTATCTTGAAGCCAATGGAAAACACAGTAAACATTCAGGAAACAAACACCAGTTGGAGGAGCTAATCGATGACTTTCTCAGAATTCAGACAAGCATGCATTTCAGTCCGGCCTTCCTATAAAACAAAAGATATAAATGAAAATGCCTTTAAGTTCAACCCACAAGTGAACATGATTTAGATGGTCTTGACTGTATTCTTTTGAAGACTGGTGTTGAAAGTTTGGAACATTAAATTTGTTTGCGCGTGTGGTTGTTTGCAAGTTTATGATGACTTTTAATGTTAGCTTTGATCTAAAAATGGTATTATTTCTATCTTAACAGATAATTTCATTGTTTAACTCAATTGTTCCAAAAACATTAATAATGTTTGATAAACTGGTTTAGTATGTGGAAGAGATGTCATTCAAAAATTTCAAACTGAAGATCCCTGCTTTCATATGTTTATTCATAATGTCTTAATTTTACAAACATTTTTTTTTTTTGTTTTCTTTTTTAAAGTGGCTAATGGTTCTCCAATCTTGTAATTACCGTGTTTAAACTGTGCATGGGAACAAGGTAGTAGCATTGCTTAGT
The DNA here is from genome assembly GCA_010277015.1 of Poeciliopsis turrubarensis. Lineage (NCBI taxonomy): Eukaryota > Metazoa > Chordata > Actinopteri > Cyprinodontiformes > Poeciliidae > Poeciliopsis > Poeciliopsis turrubarensis. Next base: position 136,280 of record VMRN01000039.1, read on the forward strand.
GTTTTTATTTTTATTTTCTTGCAGGTAAACGCTTGTCGAGTGACCTGGATGTTTGTCTTGAGAAGCAGCTGGAGCGTTTCGAGTGGCAGCTGAAGATTTTAAAGGAAGTGCTCTCAGCCAATGGGAGCTCAGAGAGGGCGGAGCTACTGAAACATCACACTGACGAAGAAGTGTGCGCGCTTGTTCTGAGCATCCTCGATAAGGTGAGAAAATATTGATTGATACTGAAAATACTGGCTAATTGTTAGACCTGTTGGATCAAGAACATCTTAAACAGAACCTTAAATAAATGTAGGAATATATCAGGCCTCAATGAAAAGAAATGAAGAACAGCTGACAACATTGTGTCACATTTTTAGTCTGAAAAAGGAAAGTAATTTCTAAGGCTTCTGGGCCTCCCACCAACCACATCAAAAGACATTGTTTACAATTGGATAACAGATGTAATCAGCCCCGTTAGAAGCTAGATAGTGCATATGCTCGCTAACGAGAGGCGACTTATACAGGTAGTCTCAAAACAACCGGTACATCTAAGCACTGTAAGCCTCAGTCATAGTGGGAGATTTAACAAGAAACAAACTGGATAAAAATGGTTCCTGTGGGAAAGTGCCAGGGCCTAAACCATGATTGAGCCCCTCTCCACACATTTCCCCAAAACACAAGGCTTGTCTGAGACTTCTAAAAAACAGACATCTTTAGGAGCCCCCACCCCCAAAATTCAGAAAATTATTCTGTGGACTGATCAGAGAAAATCTAAACTTTTGCAAAGTTTTGGTCTCTTAAAGGAGCCTCTAAATGGCTGCAAAAAATCAAAAGTCTGGATGTGACTTTAAATACAATTTTGGGCCATTAATGCCCCTAAATTCTGCATAGAAGTTGGTGTTACTTTCTTCCATTTTCTACATTGATTTAAAAAAACTTAGCAACAATTATCACAAATGTTTGATGGATGTTGTTGCAGCCAAGTATTGCACACCCAGGTATCAGGTAATGGTGGCAATTTCTTATTGCACTGGGCCAAGTTGGTTACATCTTTATATGGAACAACCATTTGTTAACTGTGCTTTGTATTTATTCAGTTTATGTTTGTCTAATATAAAATTGTTGAAATGAAACATTTAAGTGTTGAGGAAAAAAAAAAGCAAAGCACAAGTCTTTTAAAGAGGTAACTTTTTTTTCTCAGCGCTATATTTTTCCTGGTCAGGTAAAGGTAATCCTGCATTACAAAGATTTTATTTTAGATCTTTTATAATTTATGGGCAGAACTAATGCATCTTTGTCCCTTCTTTCAACATGTTTGCTTTTTCCTGAATTTAAAAAGATCCTTATCAATTTGACTATTGTAGCAACTTCTGCTTCTCTAAATCTGTCATGACTGTCACGGTTTTCAGTTTTGCCTTTCATGGGATTGTTTGTATGCAGGAAGATAAGTTGGGAGCTCTTGACTCTGCTCCGTAATCAAAAGCTGCTGTAATCCTGCAGCTTAAGTCATGTGATCTTCTGAGTTAGCAGCCAGGAGTTTGTTTACTCTGCATGTGATTTATGTTGTTAGCCACGTTGTACTGTGCCTGCGTCCCCGCTCTGACCCCAACAAAAACAACCCTGATTCAGCAGTAATCACTGGATCCATTTTATATTTTGTCACTTAATTTGTCCACTTTTCTCAAGTTTTTAAATAACCCTTCTAGTAAAAGGTTTAATGAAAAAGAACTGTTAATCCAGATTACTTGAAAATATGTTTAAATGCCTTCTGCTGTGCAGTTTCATAGTACAACTCGCAATTTTCCCCTCGTTTTGCTCCCGTCTTTCATTCTGTCGTGGAACTGACTCATCTCCGGTTCTGCAGGTGAGAACAGAGACGACAGCTGATCTGAACGTTCTGCATGAACGCAAAAGTAAATCAGCCGTACAAGAACATGAGAGGCATGTTGAAGGTAAACATTCACCGTGTCACGGTTTTTGTTTCATTCATTCATTTGTCCTGCTTTCCGTTGGCATTCCTCTTGGGGTGGATTTTTCAAGTCTGGGTTGTCGGTTCACATTTTTACTTTGTGAAGCTCTTCTGTGGGTGGATGTTAACAGTCCTTTGTGGGTTTTTCTTAATTGTCTTGTGTAGGAATGCATGAGAATTCCTCCAAAGTTTCTGTTTGTCATTCTTCCATCTCTGTCACTACTTCTGGTTCACTACGTATTACGCAGCAGTAAAAAAATAAATAAGCCAAAACATGCATCAACATTTTTTTTTTGTGGACTGTAATTGAACTTTAGTCAAACCTCTGGAATAAAAACAGCCTCCTTTGGACCACATATTACAGGAGAAACAGCAACTAACCTTTAAACAGGTCAGAGGAAGTTGGGTTTTCTTTGCATAAATGTAAATGTTTTCAGTTATACACAATCACAGTTGATTATTTTATCATTTGACCATGAAATTTTCATCCAAGAGTAATGTCACAGTTTTTTATAATTTGAAATATTCAGACACTACTTTCATATGCACCTATGCACTGACTCGAAGGTATTTTGTCTGTTGTTACCTCAGCACCTCTCACACTTTGGTTGTTTTTCTGTCCCACTCTTCAGAGTACTTAATCCCAAACTGTAGTTCTCCTCAAGTATATTTCAACTCTGAGTTTCTTTCCAAACTGAGATTAAATTGTCTTTTTAAGACACTTTGGGTCTCAGCTGCTCCCACGTGGAGCAGCCTTACAGATAAATATGTACGTGTCGCTGGCAGAAGGTTTTTCCATCCTTGGTTAAGAAATATGTTTCTTATAATTTGTAGTTTTCAGGCAGGGGCTGTTTGGGGCGTAACTTATTCTCTCTTCTTGTCTGATAAAGAGATGATTCATGCTCCCCTGCTTCCTAAAAAAGAGAGAATCACCATAGAAACCAGGCCCTCTAACATTACTCAGCACCATATTCATGCTTACATAAATTCATTATCACATAAGTTCAATTTTTTTGTGTAACAAACAAAAGGAAGTTGATTTTGGATTTTCAAAGAGTTGCTATATTGGCACCCTTCAAATTTCTGTCTGAAATGTTCCTGCTTGGAGTTTTTTCTTTTCCCTCACCACTTCATGTCAGTGAAAATAGTATGGAAACCCATTTTACAGTACACTGTGCATGGTGTATTTTTATCATGTGATGCTGCTGAAAATGAACATCTTGTTCTTTCTTGCAGAGCTGCAGACCAAACATGAACAGGAGAAAACTGATCTGACAAAAAGGTTTCAGGCAGATGAAGAGATCCTCAAGGTAACTGTGTTGATTAAAAAGGCATAAAGCCTCTCTGATATTGAGGTCTTAGAAAAGCTAAATGTCAGAATTCGAGAAAAAAATGAATATTGTAGAGTTTATAATGCAGTATCAGTAGTTTTCAAAGATTAAATAAAATCTTGAGGCTTTTAAATTGAAATGAATCTACCTTAAGTATGAATTTGTTGACATTCACTTACAAAAAAGATAAGATTGACATGGAACATTGTTTTTTTTTTTTGTTACTAAAATTATTTTCTCATTAATAAAAAAAAAAAGATTATTGGAGGAATAAAATATAAAAGGAAAGGCCAAGATTTTGAATCACCAGGAATACGATTGGTATTCTGTATAATATCACCACTAACAATGGCACAGCAGTAGCAATCTTCAAATATGAACTAATTCATCATCATTTTTAGGGAGATTTGTTGTGACCGATTCATAACACCCATTTGGCCAGCAGCTAAACTGGCAAATTGTTTCTGGAGATGACTGTGTATTATTACGTGAAATCATGTCTGTTTTACTAACTTTCTCTACTTGTGTTTGTAATTGTGCTCTTCCTGAAGGCCAAAGTGGAGGACTTGACGGCTGAGCTGCAGGTCTACAATGAGTTGAAGAAACGAGTCGAAGATTCTACCTTTAAAAAGAATTTGCAAAGAAATATTCAGGTAGTTTTGAACACAGCTTAAGAAAATAAAGTACAGAATTTTGAAGTTTTTACATAAAAATTCTTCAACATTGTTCAGGAACATGGCAGCCCAGGTGCATTCTGGGAGTCAGAGCAGGAATCTTTGCTGTTTGTGATTGAGATGAAGGCTGAGCGTGTGCAGGAGCAAAGCAGGAAGCTGCAGCAGATGGATGAACTAGTAGGTTCAAAGAGTTATAAGACTGTAACTCCTTGAATTCTTGAAGGTCTCGCTGAAGATGTTGTGGTTTTCTTCTGTTCAGGTGGAGAAGAATCTGTCTCTGGAGGACCAGATCGTCCACGTCCTGCAACAGAACGAGGATCTGAAGGTCCGGATAGACAACTGCCAGACCCTCATCCAGTAAGTGTAAATATGGGGCCACCTGCTGGCCAGGCCAACTTCCATCTAAACTAATAATATTTGTATTGAGGAGGATTCAACAGTTTTGTCCTATCAGTTAATAATCACAGTTTCATATCGGTAACCTTAATTTATTTATTTGAACACAAAGGCTCTTTTTGTGCAAATTTGATATTTGTTCCACTTTCTGTTCAAGGTAGACATTTAAATATAAATATGTAAATACATTAGGAAATAAAAAGAAATTCTTATGCAGTTTTGTCTACCACAGTTTTTCCTTCCTTTTAATTTTCTATTAAAATACCTAGCTATGTGAACGGCCAGATCCTTTAGCAATTATCTTTTGTGCTTTCCCCTCTTTGTGTTTCCTGTCAATAACTTTCTGCTGGCCAGATGTCGAGTGTTAAGACTGTTGTCAGTCTTAACATAACATTTATGTTTAATATATAATTTAGCTTTGTGTAACATTTTGAGGACACAAAATTGTAGGTTTTCTTTAGTAGTACTTGGCACCGAATGTAAATAATCTATAACAGATTAGTTTAAATTTTTCTATTTAAAAATAGTGAAGTTCATAAACTTATCAAGGAGAAGTTTATTATTAAAATAAGCTTTGTGCAAAAATGATCAGAAAACAACCCAAAAAAAATTAAAATACTTGTTAATTTTCCTTTATCTGTTTTCTAGGCAGTTTTCAAAGGAGCAGCAGGACCTGAAGGTGGCGCTAGAGAGACAGATAGCAGTGAACCAGAATCTTTCTCAAGAAAAAGAGCAACTGATGTTCAAACTGAGACACAGAGATTCATGTCCAGGGATCCACCTGCCCCCCATGATGCAGGAGATTGCCCCCAGATGACCCTGATCACACACGAGTCTCAAAGCGTGACTGAATTATCTGACCTGGTTTTCTGCTCGGGGTGTGAGACTCAGACTGAGCTGACAACCATCTGGGATCAAGTTTCTGGAGCAGCACCGCACCGGATCAGGGCAGGATGTTAAAAATGGGACACAATTTGTCCGTCTGGCTGAATCTCTATGCAGTGTGCTGACACACAGGCTGGTAGATTTGAGACTGTGAGCACAATCTGTTTAGAGTACAGGTGTTTTGGTTTTTTTCAGTTTTTTGTATTTTATTGCATTGTAGTGGTTTCTTTAACTGAGAAAGGAGAAAGCCAATCAGTCTCTGATACAATGATCTAACAGGTAAAGGGGATTCAATGCCTTAAAATATCAGGTAACCCCGGATTAAACTTAGTTTTCTAATGTTTCCATCTCAGAACTCATAACCAGCACAAAGCTAAAATTCACAGCTTTATTTCTTATTTTTTTGGAAAACATTGTTTCATACTTCAAATATTTCATAAACACTGGCAAAAGTCAACAGAAATTTTACAATATGAGAAGCTAAAACCAGTTTCTCAAATAAAATGTTGATGTCAGTTAGCTTTAAGCTTTGCAAATCTTATACATTTTCACTTTTTTTTTTTTTTGCCAAAATGTAACCACTGACTTTAATTGATGTAAGACCTTCCTCATCGAAATGTCTGACATACTGATCATAATGTTTTTGTTGTTTTTTTTTTTTTTTCTGATGGAATAAGTGCTGTTTGCAGATTTATTTCACAGTACTGACTTGGAGACTGAAGCATCTATTGATTCGATATCTAAATGTATTGGTCCATCTTCTGGTCTTGGAAATAAAGTGCCTTGTTTGTTAACATGCAGACTTTCTGCTTTAGTTTCTCAGCGGTGGACGTGCCTCTTCTCTGCAGAGCTCAGTGACGGTTTTGAAGGAATCTGTTTCTGCATAAATTTGTTGGATAGCTTTTTGTTCTTGTTAGAAAGTAGCTCAGGATTTTGCTTGTAAAAGAGTAACAGATTTCTTCCACTCAGACATGGCAGATTGTTGATGGTCATAAAATATAAGCAATCAGCCTTTGACCCACTGCAGATCTGCCATGTAGGATTCAGTTTTTGGACTCTAATCTGTGCCTTCATGCCATGCTGGAAGGTTTGATACCGTTAATTGAATAATTGTACTTTTTTTAGCTTCTTATTTTATTTTTTTTCCCCCTGTAAAGCTATCCTTACTCACAATTTCACAAGTCCCTCTTGTGCCTCTGGGATATATTCTATTTTTGGTTATTTTACTGGATGTTTAAATTTGTTGCACTTCTATTGAAAGTATTTTACATGACTTTGGATAGCAAGTTGGAACATTTAGTGCTTCACATTGATCAATATTTTTCCTTACTTCATTGAACCGTCTTAAGTTATGCTAATGTGCTAGCTGTACTGCTTATGGATGGTAATGTGGAGTTTTGAATGAAATACATGCTAATATTACACAGCAGCAGTTTGTTTCAGAGCTGAGGTCAGTAACACTTCTGTGACTGTTTACCAGTTTACTCATTTAATTACATTTAGTTAGATGGCACATCAGCTCAATGTTAGCTTCCTAGCTTTTTTTTTTTTTTTTTTATTTAATGTATATTATTAGCATGTTTACTATCCCAGTTTACAATCAGGACATACTTGTTAGCTATCCTAAAACAGTCACTGTATTATGCTGCATTTGTATTTTTTGAATCCATTTAGGTTTTTGTATTTGACATATTTGTTGCCTAAAGAAAGATACAGTTGTTGTGTTTTGTCAGCTCTGTCAATATGCACCAGCACTTTGACCAAGTTTTTTTACAGGAATTTGTACTTTAGACTTGTTTTTTGGTGTGTTGTACAGCCTTGAATAATATTTCTGCTTGTTACAAAAGTGCTTTTTATCTTTTCTCAGCAGATAGTGCAGCCGATTGTTTTCATGTAGATACTTGTATTTTTTTGGCTTTCAAAATAATAATAATAAAAAAATGAAACTAAGTTTGGTTGTATCCATTGCTGTTGACGTCCAGTCATCATGAACTATAACCTTTTATGTACATTTATCTGTTCTTGGAATTATCTGTAATCACACATTTTATATGTGCTGCATCCCTGACTCTTCAAAATGCATCCATGTTTTGACCCTGAAATTAAGACGTTGCCTGAATTCTTGTCAATGAATGTCAAAATATCCCATATGGATTACCTTATTTTGCTAATTTTGTAATTCAAGAACAGCTTCTCAAATGACTCATTAATTGTAAAAATCAATGTTCCATAACTTTGAAAATGTTTAACACTACTTTTGTTTCTTTTCATTCAAGTTGTTTTCCTTGAAAGTTAATGTTGGATAATAACGCTCAAATTTAGGGAATGAAACCTTTCAAAATTCAGAAAAAGGCCCTCAACACTTTTATCAAAGTTAATCCTTTCATAAGTCTAGATATTCTGGGAAACTTCCCCTTCCCAGAAATACATCCCAATAATTTAGAAAGTACATTCTGATGACGTTTGCTTGTCAAATAAAAACATGAAGGAATTTAGTGAGAGTATAAAACACAGAATTACATCATTTGCTGTGGTGGCCCCTGTAGGGAAAAGTCAAAAGAGAAAAAGTTGATCTCTTATTTTGTGTTCAATTATACTTCAGTAAATCTTTATAAAATGCAATAGAATCCTTTATCATATTTGATTTTCTTGATAGGTATAAATCATAATAATTCTGATCATGATTTATAATGTTCTACTAAATGGGAAAAGGGTTGTAAGTATAAAGGACCAAACAGTAACTAAAAATTAACCAAATAAGACAAGTTGGTCGAGCTAAGGAAATTCTGAGTAAGGTTGAGCTAAACTTTAAACAAACACGCATCTTAAATTCCAGACTTCAAAAATATGTAATGTACAGTCTTGACCGCTAGGTGGCGGCCGGTGGCAGGTAATTGTTGAGCGTTTAGTTTCATGCTGAGAATTTTACCTATTAAGATCAGCAGTTTGAGGAGTAAAGAGACAGATCCCGCAGCCTTAGGGGAACAGTGCAGGTTTCTATTTTTCTTAAACAGGAAAGCAAAGGATGAAGCCTTGCTTTTTATGCGGTGTCTGTCAGAGAAACAATGTTTGGTAGCTATTTTTGCAAAGTATATAAAATACATGTGCTTTTATTCAGTTAATTTTATACCATGTTTACGGCTGAAAATGAATCAAAGCTTGAGAAACTTTGGCCTCTTTTTGGCCAGATTAACTTAATTTTGTCTCCAGGGGGCGCTGCAGTGCACAAGCTGGTTGTTTTAACAGGCTGCTTTACATTAGACTAATAGAGATTTAGATAACTGAATGCTGGGATTCCAAGAAGTATTTTCAGGTACTGTTCAGTATTTGGACTCAGTTTGTGGGTCTTTACTGTGTCAGTGGAACACGGCCAGTGGTTCTGCTGGGTTGCTAAGGAAACTCAGGTTGCTTTCATTGTGGCCTTGATCTCATCCACATTGTTGGTTCTGGTGTCCCTCTTCACCTTGACAATGGATCAGGTTGGTGGTCAGTTAACTAAAAGTGATACTGTGATCGGGATTATATTGGCAATTTGATCATGTGTCAAGACCAATTGGATAAAATCAGAATTGCTGTAAAGTTTGGGAAGCACAAAATGCTATTTCCGTTTTTACAGTTGCACTGAATTTAAACGGCTGACAAACAAAAACACATGGTGTAATTTCCCACCATCCTCCCTCAGTCGTAACTGATTGTGGAAACTTTACAGCTTATTCTGTAGCTCTCCACTGTTCCCCTAAATCCCCAAATTGTGTCTCTGTTGCTTGTGTACCTTTGAATTACCTCACTTTTTTTCTTCAGCCAAATTTTATTTATGCTTAAGTATATAGCCCCGTACAGTCCAGTGCTTTTTGGAATGACCTGCTGTTGCTTTCTGTCTTCATAGAAGGTGCAAATGACTAATGAACACAGCTTACATGACTGTGTGGGACGCAAAACAATATTTATGTGATAATAAATAAATAAATAAATAAATAACTTTTCTTATTGAATATGAGAAGCTAACTTCTGAATTTTCAACAGCCATATTAAAAAAAAAACATAGTGAAACACAGAATATACATATCTAGGTATAATCTATATATATATTTATATGATATGTCAATTCAATGCCGTTTCTAAAATAATTTAACTTTTTGGTAATATTCTGATTCACTGAGATGCGCCTGCATAGAAATGCAGCTGAACAGCTTGAACTGAAAAACCCATTTATTATAAGCTTAAGTCAGCAGGAAGTTGGCCTAATGTCCACCAAAGTGTTTGTGTTTTTGGAGCTATGGGTCAAAGCCTCTGCTGTCATGTCACAGCTTTCCCATGACACCACACAGACACCTGGAAACACCTGAAGAGCAGACAAAGTGCTGCTGAGATGAGAGAAACAAGTTGAAATCCTCACAGTTCTCCTTTCAGTTCATCCATGTTAATCTAATTACACTTTTAGTGTTAAGTTTCACTTCATTAATTTTGCTTTGTTTTAATCAGGATCGGAACTACATTTTTATGTGTTAGATCAGTAACAAGCACATCTAGATTTAAGTCTTAAATGTTTTTCTGTCTGTGCTAAATGTGAAACATAAATCCTCCCGAATGCAACAGTCATAAACAGTATCTTCTCGAACATCTATGAGATTTATGCATTAGCTCCTGACATAAAGAACCAGATTCATTAAGATGCACATGGATAATGTGCATCAGCAACATAAGCTGCCTTGTAAAACCTTCTTCAGTTTGGGTCCAAATATTTCTGCTCACGAGTGTCAATGCACTCATGGTCTAAATGATTTGCATCTCAACTGTACATTTTTAAGAATGTACTCTAACAGTCCTTTTTCCAGCATGGAATGACAAGAATTGTGAATAACCTTTAATTTATTGCAGGGACAAATTTACACATACATCTGCAAATATCCACTTAATATTTGATGAATTGTCACTTAGGAGGGTGCTCCTCAATTACAGTCTTTATGTGAACATTAACAAACTTATGTCATATTTCTGGATATTTGACTCTTCTTAAAGCCATATATGGAACGATGTGTTTAATTTGCTTAATTTCAGTGAGGTAGACTTCTATGCATAGTATTTTAGGGGTTGAAGTTGGTGCTTTGAAAAAGACACTCTTGTGAAGAAACTCAGTGCTGGGTTTCAAGCATTGGGTTTCAATGCTGTACAGTCATGTCCAAATTTCAGGCTGTTAGTGTGTGACGAAGCTGGACAACTATTTGGTAAATGTGACAAAAATTAATCCATTCACATTTTACATGGCCTCAGTCCCACTAGTAGCAAAATAGCCCCACATCATGATGCTCCCACCACTGCTGTAGTTGAGACATTCTTTTTTTTGCACAATAGTTTTCTTGCTTTGTTATAAAATGGTTTGCAGAAGAGATTTAGCTTTGAAAATCAAAACTGCGATCTGTCAACCAGCAGCTGGACTACAGTATCATCACAGCAGCAGTTTGCCCTCAGCACTTGTGCTCCAGCTTGCGTCTTTACATTTTTAAGTGCCCTTTTCACGAGGAAGGATTACAATGTGGAAGAAAGAAATTTGCAGCTATTTCCTGTTAATATCTTTCCGTTGTTGGGCACTAATGAGGAGGAGTCGCCCCTTCACTTTCAAGAGGGCTTAGCAGCAGTTAGCAACAGCTCCAGGCTGCAGGACAATAATCGCACTTTAACTCAGCTTCACAATGACTCACACCACTTAATTCTCCTTTTCAGAGCCGCCGGTGGAACGCCAGAGGCAAAATTAATAGATGCTAATGGCTGCCTTCCATCAAAGCAGAGCAGGATCCAAATATGCAAGTAAGGCCTATTAATTAACATGTGGAGCGGGCGAAGGAGATGGGGGGAATGGCATGGGGAGGCAAAAGGGGCACTGTGGTTCACATGGGCCTCTGCAGGGTAGCCCATTCAGACCGGAGGCAGGGGGCCTTTGAGGGGCTTCCCGGTCCACAATTAGTGGCTCCTGAATGGGCTGGCATTTGTCCTGCAGGTCCCAAAGCTGCAGAGGAAGAGACAGGTCCGGGCCAAGTCTAAGCCTGGTCTGGGCTGCGTGGGTTGAAACCAACATCTGGGCCTGGACTGCACGGCAGAACCAGGCATCAGTAACGTTGAATCCAAACTGTTTGTTTGAATCCAGGCAGAGTGGACCAAATCAGATTTTCCCACTCAGGCAAAAAAAGAGCTTCATGTTTGTTCTGACAAAAACTAAACATTTAATATCTCACCTTTTTGTGTCAACATTCAATAAAACTGAGCCTTCAGAACCAAGAGCCAATCAGTCATTACCAAAACTACAAGTTTTATCAGTGTCAGTTTTTAAGTCAAAATCTTTGACTCATCAGTAGTAATTCCTCTGGACCACATTGTTCCCCTGCACCTCAGTAACAGGTGCAAAAACTGAATAACTTACATACAGCATGCAGCCCTTATTCAAACTCTGGTTCCATAAAACAGGCTTTTCAGACATAAATTGGAGACTTTCATTTCTATTTCTTCTACAGTCTTCAGTGCTTAACATTTGACAATCAGGGGACCTTTATTTATTTATAGAAAAATCTGCTCAAAAAGATCTTCCCTGTTGTCTAGTTTTTATATAAAAATCCTTCTCAGGGAACTTTTTACAAATTCTGAGAAAAAAAAAGAGTCTATTTTAGTGAAGTTTACTTGTTGCTCTGAGAACTTGGGATCAACCTATAGTGTGTGAATTTCTTTTTCTGCTGGGACAGAAAAGTTATGTGGGATAATCTAAAGCCACCCTGAAGACCCAAAATATGTTTTCATTATGGTTTTATAATAAAACAAGAAAGTTCAGACCTCTTTCCTCTGCCATTTGATTTATTTTAGTATTATTTATTTTAAATTCATTTTTGTCTTTGTCTTTGAATTAGCATTATTTTTTATTTTATTTACATATGTGTTTATTTATTACTTGTTACTGTATTTGCGGCTGTATCATAAGATGGGCTGGTTTTTGATACTCCAGTAGTTGCTGTTACACACCAGTGATGCAGTTTAGGGAAGTTTCAACAACGTATGATGGCAAAACTAAATACATTTTAATAAGTAGTCTGACTGGTCTGACTTCTGACAGGTTGTTGGACGTTGAGAAAGAAAAGTTCTGCTTGGTGAAATAAATCTAAACCAACGTAAGAGTGCAAAAATGTTTTGTGGTTTCATGCTAGCACTGATTCAACAGTCTTCTTATGAGTTTTGTTTCATTTAATTGTATTTATTTGTTTTCTGGAATTAACAACCTAAATGCAAAAATCAAGTTAGATTTTTTTTTCCCAAATGCCTTTTTTTATTATTATTATTTTGTAATTGTTTACTTTTTTATTTTTTCCATGATTGAGGCTTTGGATAACATCCAGCTGAGTTGGTTGGAGTCAATTTTGACGGATGTGAAGTTAATTTGTCTACATTAGTCACAACACCAGGCTTTAACAAGTCAACAAGAACTGGAAGAGGAAATGGATCTGACCTTTGACCTGCAGGGTCACTGAGGGATGCACAGACATGTTCAGAGTTCTTCTGTTGTATCTGTACAACTTTGACAAGGCATTACAGCAGCTTCAAACTAATGTTAATGACTCGGATGGATCTCTGTGAGTTTAACAATTTAGTTAAAAAATATAAATAAACAGAATAGAATTATAAAAACCCATTAAAAACATGAAGCAGAAGAACAGAAAAAATTTAAACGAGAATTGGACAAAATTTTGAAGACAAGAATAATTTATTAATGCCTTATTAGGAGTAGAAAGTAAGATTTTAATTCAGTAGTTTTTTGTTAAAGTTAAAGTTAAAGATCAAAAATAAGGAGATAAAAAACTAATTAACCACACAACAAATAGAGACAAAAACAACAACTAAACATCACAACACTGAAGCAAAATAAAGTAAAAGTATAAAATGGCCCAAAGAATGAGGAAGGTTTGACAGGACGGCAGGAAAAAAGTGAAAAGGAAATAAAAATACACAAATAACCATAAAAATAAGAGACTGAAATAAATCTTTTTAAGAGGCACACAGATTAAACTCAAAGAAACACTTAATTAGAAAAAAACCCCAACAAACTACATGGAAACAAAAAAATTATTTGAAAGAACAAAATGACTAATTTACAGTAAATAAAACTACTGAAAAGAAAATGAACGAAGCTGCAAAATGAACAGAAATGATTAAAAACATAATATCCAAACTAAAACCTTATTTGTAATAAATACGACTTTCAGTAACCACACAAAAAGTGAATGCTCCAAGTGTTTTTGTAATTAAACAAAAACAAAACAATATTTAGAGAAGAAACAAACGAATGTACATAAGGGACACGTGCTGTGGTGAATAGTATATTCAGCAGTTAAACATTATACGATCAGAGAATAAAACAAGGCACATCATAGCAGGGGCAAAAAAAAAGCAGAACTGCACATTTATTTATTTACTTTGTTCTTTTTGAAAACCCGAATATTTTTCAGCTCTTTAAATCGAACATGAGTCACTCATTACTGATGAGTTTTAATTAGCGTGCCTATTAATAATATTTGTTATGACCTCATATTAATCATCCTCATCATCACTGTCAGTCATTATCATCACCACCTTTGACATCCTCCTCCTCCCCATCCACCCCATCAACAAAATGGCTGTGGCAATGGCTGCCTCTGCGCATGCTCACAGCACACCTCCGGCAGGTATGTGCGCTCGTGCAGACTCTCCCGGTTCATCAGACTCCAGCATGAGGCGGCAGCAGGTTCGTGGAGACACCCACTGATCCGACAGCAACACGCTCAAACTCGGCTGCAGCAGCTCGGAGACTCCGCGCGGTTCCCCAATCCGGATCAAGTTTGTGATTTTTGTTCACGTTCTGCTGCGGAGGCAAGAAACTCTCGGGAGCTCAAATCTGGAATTTACGCACGGCTGGTGCGCACAGGCCGACAGTCGGGAAGAGTTATGGGAGAACTGGGAATCTGAACCCCAAGAGTCCGAAGGACTGGACTAACTGGACGCGAATAATTGAAATTCTTCTTCATCCTCTCCGCTCAGGTGCTCATCATGTTCCAACACAGTAATAACAAGAAATGTTTCACCATAGAGTCTCTGGTGGGGAAGGATGCGAGCAGCCACAGCGGCGGCGGCGGAGGCAGCTCCGGGGATGAACCCATCCGGCCCACTGCGCTCCGCTTCCCGGACTCTCTGCACCCGGCTTCAGCCACTGGGGTCTTCGGCTCCTGCTTCCAGGGGGGCAGCGGGAGGACTTTGTTCTCTGCCGGGCCGGACATAATGTTGCAGGAGACCGGGACGCACACGCAGAGCCCCGGCGGGCTCCCGCTGCACCCGCTGCAGATCCCCCCTCAGAGCTTCTTCAGCCCGCAGCATCGGGACGCGCTCAGCTTCTACCCCTGGGTGCTGCGGAGCCGCTTCCTGGGACACCGCTTCCAAGGTGAGCCGAGGGCGCTCCGCCGCCACTCCACCCAACTTTTTCTCCTTCGTGTTCAGTCTGTCCATGCTTTATTTCTGCTGATCTTCTAAGATTCATCCATTCCAGAAATGTGTTTTCTCTTTGTGACACTGACTTAACACAACTTTGCTTCACGTGTACAGATTAAATCTCTGATTGCTGCATTCCAGAGACAATTTCTTATTATTTGGAAACTGCCCTCCCTCTCACAGAATTAAACTATGCTACATATAAAGTGGATCTCTGGTCTTTCCCAAGCTTGAATGTTTTTGTGGCTTTATGATATAGAATGGAGCTGAATGGCGTCCATCATCAGCGCTGCATCACAGATTAATGACAACTATCAATAGATCATTTTGTTTTATTCATTAAAATAATCCTCTTGTTTGTGGTTGAAAACCAGTGGAAGCTTTCAGCAAGGATTTTGTGGGCTTGTTTCTTTTATTTTCTTTACTCTTCCTTTTTTTTATTTTTTCATTTTTTTACTATTTTTTTCTTGTTTTAATTGATAACCAGTGGAAGACACGTTCGGGGCACGTGCAGCTGATCAAATCAGTGATCAGAAAGAGTGCGTAAAGCGCAGCAACTGAAGGTTCGACCCAGATCAGAAATTCAGAACGCAGATAGGATTTTCACTAATATTTTATCATAAATGATTAATTAATTTTAGCCGTAAAATAATATAAGTGCATGAGCAAATACAATAAAGCGGTTATTAACGTAAGTAGGGAAAAACAATGGCAAAGTTAAACCAAAGTAAAATGTAGTGATTTATGGGATTATATTGAACGTATAAAAACCTAAATCTTAAATTAACGTCTTGGAAAAAAAAAAAAACAACAACAACCCCCCCCCCCCCCCTCCCCCAGCATATTAAACCAACTAAAAGAAAACTAAAAACAACGAGCAGAATGAAGGGAAAAATGAAAGCAATAAATAAATACGTTTTAGTTTAAACTTGAAAACTTCTGCAAATTAATTTCTACCAATAAAATGTTATAATTTTGTCAAACTGTTTCAGACTATTTTTTTTTTTCGTTTTAGACATGAAGATACAAACAAATATCTACACTTCAAAAGAAGCGTTTTTTTTAAAAAATAAAATAAAAGGACGAAATGACGGGGTCATCTTCTTGTCTCTTTTTTTTTTTAAATCCTACAAGTTTGAACAAAGTTTTCTGACTCCCCGTGAACTCATCTCACACCTGCGCCGTTTCGTCACGGCTTGAACTCATCAGTTATTCACATTATTGGTTGATTCAAATGTCACAGTTTTTCTATTTGTTTATGTTTAAAGTCTTGACTGCAACTCCTATGATTTTTTTGAATTGTTTCTCTTTTCAAAACCTAATTGTTAATGTGTTTAAAATGAAAAAAAAAAAAACTCATGAAATAAGACTTTATTCAAAATACTTTCCCAGATCTTATTATTAATCTAATTAAACATTTAGAAACTGTCAAAGTGTTAGAGCAAATAAATCAAATAGAAACACAACTTGAAGCCAGAAGGACAAATCATATTAAGCCATAATGATTCATCATCATTTTATTTTACCTTAATTGAGACATTATTCAAATTGATACTTAGTTAAAATTATAATTTTATTGAAGTAATTTATAATTGAACTACGAAAAGGTTTCATAATAATCATTGTAATAAAAAAAACCGTCATACATTTTCTTTAACTTTATTGTTCAATGCAAATAGCAAAACAGTATATATTCATATGTTTCAGAAAATGATTAATATAAAAACCACTTAAAATTCCAGATGTTAAATAAAACAAATGATAGAATTACTCATAAATTAGTTTTCATATAATTTATTTTTTACAAAATCATAAAATCCTCTATTTCAGGCTGTCTAATGCCACCACTTTTTATCTGGTAAGATACATGGATTCTGGTATTTAATGTGTAAATATGCTCATAAAAAGTTATGGGAAAGGCAAGATTAGCTTTTTTTCTTGTGCACATTGGTTTTTTTAGAAGAATTTCTAAAACATAATTTGAACATTCTAAAGTTCGGACGTTTTAGCATCTTTTAGTTTGAATTAGGAATTTTTTTTTCAAGCGGATTTTTAAAGACATTTTTAATTTGACGACTTATAATTAGCGTTCTTATTTTAAAGAGTAAATAAAAAGAGAAATGCAGATTTTAACGTTTTTCAAGGGAATATTTGCCGCTGTTTTATTCGACATTTTTTCATTAGGTTTTATCTTAGGAGAACATTTCTGCTTCACTTAACTTCAGCCTTGCACCACATTTAACAAAGAACCGAACTGTACGCCAGGCAAAAGATCTACTTTCAGAAGCAGATGAATCTGAGTCTCAGTGTGGGTTTGAGGTGTCTCTAATACCTGTCTCATACAGGTGGTCCCATTAATCCTTTCTTGTTCACCTCCTCTTCCTCTGTCTGCTGCACCTCCTCTCAAACAGACACATTGTTCTTCATAATGTGGAAGCAGCTGACACCCTCACTTCTCTTGCAACTCCTGCTTCTCCGGCTCCAATTTACAACATGGAACAGTTTAACTGTCCTTGTCCTCGCTTCTGCGTGACATGAAACATTAGCACTCACTAAATGTAAAAACACATCACATGTTTCTCTCTAATGCTTTTATTTAACAAGAACTACATCAAAATAGAAAATCAATGTGTAAAAAGAGTCACCTCTCATGATCTAACTGCTTGTAGAATCAACTTTACTGCAATGAATCCAATCATTTTCTGATTATATGGAAGTCGGGGAATTGTGGCCCAGTTGTCTTTCGAGCACTGCTTCAGTTTATTAAACTTTGTTTCTACAAAGCTATCTTAAGGTCCAACCAGAGACTGAGATACAGATGTTGGTTATTTTCTTTTTCAGCTATTCTGTTATGGATTTGCCGCTGTGTTTCTGATCATTGTCCTGTCGATGACCCAGTTCCGCTGTCTGACAGGTGACCTCACATTTGGTTTACAGAGGAGTTTACGTTCAAGTTTGTGTGGTTGTAAAACAAACCCAGATCATCAACTCCCCACCACTGTGCTTTGCGGTTTGTACACTCAATCAATGGACAGATTTGTTTCTCTAAGATTGCTGATATCTTTATACTTTTGCATTGTGCTATTCAGTGTCCCCCAGAGCCAGGAAGTGCCAGAGAGTCATCATATCATAGATTAACAAGAGTGGACTTTCACTCACAGCTTTTTATTTTTATTTTTTGGTTCAGCTTTTGTCAAAACAAAATAATGTATGTTAAAAGTATATGCATATCTTAGTCAGGATCATTCATACTTCCCCAGATCAACAGATATAATCTGTCAGGTTTTATTCACAATCTAGAAAGCTGTTTTAAAAAGCTCATTCATCTGGTTTGCGTTCTGGTTTTAGAGGAAAGTGTCTCTGTTTGGATGCTATCATGTGTTTTGAAAGTGACTGCAAGGAAGTAAAAGTTGTAATTTGCTTGTGTATGACACACCAGCAGCTATAGTGGTGTTTTTTTTTTTTATTTATTTATTTGGGAAATTTGTCACTGTTCTTTCTTTGTTGCAAATAAAATCATAATCAGAGAGTCAATGTGACAAAGCTTGTTTTTATATAGTTTGATGTTAAATCATTGCTTAGTTTTCTGCTCTGAGTTAAGCTTTATGTTTGCACAGATCAGGCCTTTCTTTGATGATATCCTATTTCTTTGAGGTCAGGCCTGTTAATACTGATCTTAACCTGTTCCATGAAATAAACTGCATCTTTGATAGCTCTGGTAGATTTAAACCTAAATGACAGATTGATAGGATTCTAATTTACATGTCAAAGCATATCCGTAAGTTTCTTCTGCTTAAATTTGGTTTGTGCATTTATTTTGTTTGTTGAAGCACTTTAGGATTTATTTCTTGAAAGATGCTATACAAATAAACTTCTACTGACTTTCATCCTACTCTCACTAAATCTAAAAAGGTAAATGGAAGCATGTGCTGTTTGTTGATGTATTTAAAGACTGAAATTGGTGGCAGTGTTTAGTTTTTTTAGATTAATAAAATATTTTTTTCTGTTGTTGTTTATGTTTGACCACCTGATCAGGCGATCTCTGGATGATTGTGCTTTCATTCATCAAATTATGCGTTTATTAAGAAAAAGCACAAGTTAAATTTTTACACAAAAAATATCAATAAAAGAAGATTTCAGTATAATAGTGTCAGTTGAACTGAATGCAGATGTTCACAAGGTTGATCGTCTGATGCAAGCAGGTCTGATTTAGTTTAGAGGGTTTTTCTTTCCTCCTGTCTGCATTCTGTTTACTCCTAGTGTAACTTCTGTTCAGAAAGACAGATGCTTAAATGTCTAAGAACTATATCTGAGAAACATTTTCCTATTTTAAATATAGAAGTCACTGATGAAAACTGTGAGAATTTATTCCTGGAAAGGCCAGAAGCTCCGGTTTAGCTGCAGGCTGTGTTAAAGTGCAGCGGGGTTTAGTATTTAGCCTAATCAGCTGCTTCATCTGCTCAGTACAATGCATCAACCACTGGATGAGTTGTGGAGTTACTACTGAAGGTTCCAAGTTAAACAGCAAGAGTGTTGAAAAACTTTAGCTGAGGAGTAGAAATGACAGTGATTTCAGATTGTCTGATGTTTCTCCTGAAATTGTATTTATCCTGATTCAGAGATGCCTTTCTGTTGGCCTCTGACAACAGAAAGGCATCTGTTGCTCATCCTTGTTCTGCATCTATGATGAAGGTTCATTTAGAGTTTATCGAGTTCCATGGCCTCCATATGAAAAGCTTAATTTAAAAAGAGATACTGCAGAAGCGCTGGTAGGAAACTACCGGTAAAAGCTCGTTTCTAATGAACATGCGTCTTAAAATCTTCAGGATTTTTCTGTTCTTGTTCATATCAAAATCAAAGATGTCACTTTATTTTCCAGATAAGATGTTAGCTGCCGATTAAACTTTGCAAATATCTCAATATCCATTTCAGTTTTGCGGATTAATTTTTTCGATTCGAGCAGTTGCTACATTAAAGCATCATTTGACATTGAACAGAAATATTTGCAAACCATGACGGCCACTTGTCACGGCTCTGAATTTGCATGTGAATAAGACGGCTAACGCCAAATAAAAGGTGCCCGGTACGTGCCGACTCTCCGCCCGCCATCATTGTCGCACAGCCCGCTCTTTTGCGTAGAGCGTGATGGCGGCCGCAACTCCTTTTCAGCGTGCTAAAAGGAACCCAAGTGTATATTTGTTTGTATGTAAAAACGTATTGATAGATTTACGTGCTATTTCAATAAACAGTCAGGAAAAATGAAAGCAGAAGCTGGGCGTTGGTTTGGGGCGAAGAAACAAAGAAACCGTTTTAGCGTCGCTGTCTCACGGAGTTTTCAACCACTTCGCCTCGTAAACAAATGAGACTCGAGTTCGCCCCAAAAGTTAGAAGACTAGCTTTAGCAGGTCAGTAAAATTAGACAAACCAAAATGGAAAAACGCAAAAACGATCTGCATGGAAATAAAGTCGGCTAGCGCCTTAAAGACCAGAATTTTAGATAGCTTGAGTAAGCAAAGCTGCAGCTGGTTAAATAGATTTTTATTTGTGGTTTGAACATCGAAACGTAAGTTCGATATTGGCTAACACAAAAGAAACATTGGTCCCTCATGAGAAATAGATTATCGATCTCAATGAATTTTGTAGCTGGTTAAATAAAGGTTGTTATTGGTTTAAAATCTGGTTTAAAATTAAAACATTATCTTTTTAGTTGATTTTGCAACTTCTTTTCTTCAAAGGATTTTAAAGAACATTTTTTGAATTTCTGAATTTAAATATTCCTAATCCCAGATTGAGATGCTGACTGCTATTTTTTAGTTTTAGATTCTAATTTAAGATATGTCAGGAGCTCCATAGGATTTATTTTCTGTCAGTCAAACAGAGTCTCCCTAGCGTCTGTGTTTTTGTTAATTTGCACTGTCTGACTTGAAATCACAGAACATTTTAGATATTAAAAGTGGGCGTACATTTCTTCTGTTCACAACATCTTTCTCAGACTGAATCATGTTAATCTAAAGACCAAACAGCTATAGTTTCTAAATGTTTCAAACTCAAAAATAGGTTCTGAATATTATCAGAACCTTTTTTTTCCTGAAAAAAAAGGTTCTGATGAAACCCAGTAGAGCAACAGGATCCACAGCCAGAACGCTGCGATCTTTTTTATGTTTGTTGAGTGTTTCAATTTAAGTTTGCGGCTCAACTCCTGATTCAGATGCAAATGTCAAACAGACAAGGTGTTTGTTTAGATTAGGCAGAACAAATAGACACACAAAGGCGTGTTGCAACAACTGGGACCTCTGCATTTTTGCTCAGTTCAGAAATAAAACTGAAGAAATGATCAGTGCATGTCTCTGCAATGATCTAGGCTTTTAGGGACATTTCTGTGTTGGAATAATATGGGAAAAAAAAACAAAAAAAAAACATCCTCCATGTTTATATCCTCATCATACAGGGCAAAGACAGACATCAGTCAGTCTGACTGTTCAGGTCTCAGCGGTTTTGGATTTTCTTGCTTCCAGCTCCAGCTTTGTTTTGATGGAAAAACGTAACTGATTGCAACTGAAATGAATCTTGAAAAACAGGTTAATGTGAATAAATCCTAATGTCAGTAAAATGTTTATTTATATCAACATTTCAAATCAACAAATGATGTTGATTTGAAATGTAATGTCACAAAACCACATTACACACAGTGTTCATTTCTATTCATTTTGAAAACTCGGGCTTAAAGCTAACGAACAAAAAACATAAATTCACCTTTTCAGAAAAATAGACATGAGACCGATAAAAGAAACAATTTTTACTACTGTAATGATAGCCCACTTTCAGATATGAATTTAAAAACATTTGTTGATCACAGTCAGCTTGTGTCTCTGCTCCAACAGACCAGACTTAAATAACTGTAAAGACTGTGCAGAACTTGATTCAGATTTATTGGACCAGAGGAAAATTTCAAAGTTTGTGGAAGAATCGAACTCAAGGAAGAATCTAAAACCACATTTCTGCTCAGCTACGAAATATAGCTTTGTGTGGGAAAACCACTCTTAAAATTATGTTACTGAAATAAATTAACCTTTCAATGACACTCTAATTTATCAACAATGAAATGTGGCAATTTTAGGTTATTGGCCCTGACTTCAGCCTTTCAGGCTGCAAGCAGGAAGGTCTTTAGCCTCCAGATAAGATTCAGGACCAAATACAGCATTTCAAAATTTCTTCTCATCAAAAAATTATAAAGGAGGACGTCAAGGTAATCTACAGATGAGATAAACATCAGTAGGTGATATTGAACATGCCACTGGATTTGCATCATAAGTTCCCTTGTTAAATAAGCTTTTCATTGAGATTTGCTTATCCGTTTTTGTTTTTTCATAATTTTATTTTCATTGATGATTACCTAGTGGTCATCTGGATACATTATATTTTACTGCAGAGTGGTAATAAAATAAGTCAGTCCAATATCTAGAGTTACAAATGTTTGACTTTTGTTTGTTTTTCAGGAGAGGACAGCAGTCCAGAGAACCTGTTGCTTCACGGTCCATTCTCCAGAAAGCCCAAGCGGATCCGAACAGCTTTCTCACCTTCCCAGCTGCTGCGCTTGGAGCGAGCTTTTGAAAAAAACCATTACGTAGTCGGAGCTGAGAGGAAGCAACTGGCGAGTGGGCTGTGCTTGACTGAGACACAGGTGAGGCATCTTGGAAACAGAGGCAGAGGTGCATGATGGGGCAGTTCAGACAGGATGTTTGTTATGGTAAATACTAAAATTAGACAAACAAAGCTGACAGTACTGAGTTAAAGTCCTGAAGCAACAGATCTGCCTTAAAGCAGTCACATCATTTTATAATAATATTGTATTTTAGTTGCTTTTGGTGTTTCTTTGTTACTGACAGTCTATTCAAAAGAAACAACTGGATCCCATTTCTGGAGTTGAATATGTTAAGAATAGCACAGTTTTTGATCGATGGTAAATAAGGTTTCAGCTCAAACAGATACTAACAACTCTGGAAATAATGAACCAGTGGGACACATAAATCACTGAAGATGTGACTGATATTTTTCAGAACAGATACAGAAATGAGGGTTAGCAAATCAGTTCAGCTTGCTGAGTCTTGCCTTAAGCTCCACCTGAGTTTGCCTTAATTATTTTCAAAAGCAGAGGAAAGCAAACAGGTTTACCAAAGTATACCAAGGAAGATTTTTTCTTCTTTTGTAATTTATCTGACATATTGGATACCAACCTCTGCAGGCGGATTCTTACCCTATGACTCTTTGGAGTTTATTTGCTGCCCTCAGTTTCTTCTCGTTAGCTTTTGAGAACTGATCACTTTTTGTCAACAAGGTTTAAAATCACAGGTCTTATAAACCAAAGGTTCATCAATTTTCTAAAGTGATAAACTATATCTATTTCTTTGCAGAAGCTTTTGGTAAAGCGACACTGCAGATGTTGCTTGGTCAAGATTGATCAATAAACAGAGCCACACAGTTCAAAAAATAAAAAAAGCAGTTTTGGACACAGCTGAATAATCAAAGACTCTAAAGTGGTTTTAATGGCTCTTGTTGCAAATTTATGTCACACCACTTGTACAGTATGCCTCTCATGTCTGCTGATGCATTTTCAGGGCACACCACCAATCGTACAGCCATAAATACTTGGCTGTCATCTAGTCGATAGAACCATGCCAGATCATGACTAAATTAATAATCTTCACACTAAATCCACACACACACACCCACACCCACACACAAGTATATATATATATATATATATATGTGTATACATTATTGGCTGTGATGTCAGTGTGTGTTCTTTGCGTTGTGAGGAATGCTGAGTCGGCAATTAGTCAGCAAACTCCTCCTTTTCTCAGGATGGTGTTTGTCATCGAGTCGGCGCGGTGGTTGGACTCCTGACGCCAGTGAAACGATGTGATTCATAAATTATGAGCTCATTTCACAACAACAGACAGGAAGAGAAGGACGCAGTTCTGCCAGTCACTTGCCAGCAGCGGTTATTAATCACTCATAAATCACAGCTTTGTGCAATCAGAGTGCCTTTACAGGCAGTAATGATCAAGTGATCAACGTTCCTGTGGGACAACTCAGGGCTGGCATCCAAATAAGCACCAATAAATTTTTAATTCTTGCCCTGCAGAGAAAAAGTGACTCAGGTCTTATAGAAATCTATTTAATTTATGTTAGTTTTCATAAGAATCATCTAAACCACTGTTGCGTTAAACAACTGAATCTTTACACTGAGAGTGAAAAATGTTGGTGCTGTGCATGTTTTCGATGTTTGTTTTTGATGTGTGAACAGAACTGCTCACCAGAAAAGTATGTCATTATTGGATCTGACTGATTCACAAAGACCCAAGTGAACCGTTAATATAGAAAATATTCATGCAAAATGTTGCAAAACAACATTTGGCTGGATGCCATTCTGCCATCCAGCACAACTCTGATCAATTTTCATCTGTTTCAGTGCTTCATCTGCCATTTCTCCCATTGATCTAGATGTTTCTGGTAGGATTTCGATGGGTCAATCAGTGAACTTGTGAACAATGATACACTGTTTTAGAATTGTGGCCCAATTGCAGTTATAGCAATGGCAGCACACGAAGTGAATGAAGCTGTTCAGTACATGTTGTTGCAAATATTGAGTTAACATTAATGGCCATCTCATTCAGCTGAACACTTTTCGCAGTGGCACATTATTTTTTTACCTTGGAGGCAAATTATGGTAAGCTTCATACTGTCATAATCAAATATTATCAACTGCATAAAATTTAAAGCTTTAACAGGGCCCATCCCTCCAGCAAGCAATTGTTTCTCAATAGCTGAGGGTCTGGAGCTTCTCTGCAGAGCAACACAAACAACAAGAGAGTGTTTTCATTAGGCTAATATGTCTTTAAGAGGTAAAAGGTAAAAATCTTGCAGGCTCGCTGCACAATGCTCCCCAAAAAGTTTTTTTTCCCTGGTCATTTTTGCACCATTATTAGCTTCCTTTCATATTAATAATATGCTAGATCTTAAGCAGCTTATTCACATTTCTATTCCTTGAGGTACACAGCATGGGACCACAACCCAGTCCAGAAACTGATACAGCTCTCTGTATCATTGGTATCAACCTTTGGGTCCTTTATCTGTGCCAGGATGTTTTTAATGATCCTGTTTGATTTGTGAATCTTCCCTTTATATGGGGCAGGCTAGGCTATATAGTGGACCAATGGGAGTCCCTGGTTCTCTCTGGCTTCCTCCTACTAAACATGTATGTTAAGCTAATTGGCCAAATTGTCCTTTGTGCAAGTGTTTGTGTGCATGGCTGTATGTCTCTATGTTGTCTTGTGATGGACTGACAATCTATCCAGGGCTTACCCTGCCTTACATCCATTGATCACTAGAAATACAAACCATGTCTCAGGACCCTGGATGGATTAGACAGGTACAGAAATATTTGGATGTCTGGGTCGACACTACCAGTTTTGAAAAAGTGCCTTTTTTATCATCCAGTGGGAAAATGAAGAACAACTAAGCATGGGCCAGTATTTATGGCCATATGAGAAATGAATTGGTCATTACAGCTGGACAGAGTGTTGCAGTCTCTTGCACAAAGTGCTGTCAGTGTAGCAAGGTTTTAGCCTTGGTATGAGGCTGGCATGATCAGTCAAACTTGAAGTTGTCCATTACAAATCATGCCAGTATGCGTGGGCTCTGCATCGTGGATGTGCTCCCTTTTGATGCTAAGCAGCAGAAGTTTATCTGTTGGGTAATCCTTCCGAAAACAAACCCAGCCAGCTTCATTAGAGTACTTTTTAAAAAATTGTTTCATATTTATCCAAATAGCCTGTGTTTACAGCTATACAGAAATCAGAGTACAGAAACATTAAACAAGGAATTTATTAACTTACTTTAAAGGCTACTTTTAAAATATGGTAATAAAATCAGTTATTAATGATTGCTCTTGCATTTTCAGTTTGTACAAATGATAAACAACAAAAACCTGATTTAATAGATTAACTGAATATATCAGAAGAAAGTCTTCCACTTAGTGTAGTCTCTTCTTGTCTTTGTTCTTTCTTCACTGTGAAGAAGTGTTACTTTGAATTCTCAGTAGAATCCATAGTAAACCTATCCGATGTTTGAAGGTAATTTGAGCATCTATCATGCTGATCTAGAGTTTACAGCCTCTGACAGATTGCGCAACAAGATCTTGGAGCCAGCTCAGCGAGTTTGAACAGCTCTGCATGTCATGGTCATGTTTTACCAGAGAAAAGGTCTTAAATCACTGACTTGCTCTCACACAATCATTCCTATCAGTGACAGAATCACAGCTTGTTGTGGTTGTGGCTGGTAGCTGTGTGAAGGTTTCCAAATGGCTCGTCATTGTTCTCAGGCATGTTTGCAGTTGGAAGAAACAGCTTCTGTGTTTTTACTACCCAAAACAAAGTGCATTCTGTGGGTTCCAGTATATTTATTTGACAGATTTTGATCAGACGGAACTTAATTAGTTTAATATCATTGGAATCGGGAAGATGGTAAAGCATGCTTCATGTCTGTAAATCATTTGTGAAAAGATACATCTTTATATGTGAACACAAGACACATTTGCTCGACTGCATTGCTGGGACAATCATGAGATCTAAACTGCTGGAACATTTCTGGAAAACATCAAAATCATAACACCTACAGACAGTAGAAATCTTCACTGGTCACCGACTGTCACATCTTTAGACTCCATAATGTTTTTTCTAAAACCCTGCAGAGTTGAAACTTTTCTGAGCTTTTCTCTCAGGCACAAAACTGACATTTGTGAACTTGGAAAGAGTTAAAATAAATAGGTTATTATCATGCTTAACCCAATTTATTTATCAACATGTGAAAACAAACTTTTTAAAAATTTTTTGTTTGCCATAAAATGAGGTAAATCTAATGTTAGATTTACATCCAAGCTTCATATGAACCTTGTATTCTGATGTGACTGCATGTGGTTGTGTGTGCAGGTAAAGGTGTGGTTTCAGAACCGCAGGACGAAGCACAAGCGGCAGAAGTTGGAGGAAGAGTCTCCTGAAGCTCAGCAGAAGAGGAAGGGCAGCCAACACGTCAGCCGCTGGAGAGCAGCGACGCAGCAGGCTGGCAGTGAGGACGTGGATGTCATCAGCGACGACTAGACTACAGCTCTCTCTGCGCCATCTCATACACACTCGCACACAAACACACACACACAAAACACATCATTTTGAATTTAAAAGAATAAATAAACTGCAGAATGAAAGTGAACACACATATTAACACGCACACACATGCACACAGACACGCACATGCATACATATAGGCACAGACAGCTTTTATTGACATGGACTGATGGATGGACAATGAACCTTTCTATCCTGGACAATGGAAAAGGAAAAGAAGATCAGAGGGTTGTTTTCCTAGGAAAAAAGAAAACTTTCTGTCAGATTTGGACTGACAAGGCTTCGATGCTTCCAAGAGGCAAAAGAAGACGACAACCTGACTTTGGTTTTGGTGCCAAACAAAGACTTTGTCCTGAAAATTAAACAAAAAAAAGACATTCAAAGCTGCTGGGCTGCAGGTTTCTGAACCAGCTTGCAGGCCTTCCTGGAGTTGTTCAAAAGCATTAGTCTGTGAGATTCTTGATAATCCACAGTGAAGGTGTTTGAGGCAAAGCTGCTTCCAAAACCCTCAAACTGAAAGATTTTGAGTCTATTGCTTTCCCCTCAAATTTCAATCAGGAATGCAGATGATTAGAAGTGACAAACTCAAAACCTATTGCAAAAATAAGTAAACCCAGCTAAAAATGTTTGTAAGATTGTATTTTCCTATCCTGTGTTCCCATGTGCAGTTAAATTAAAGCTGATAGAAATAGGACTCCTTCAAACTGGATGAAGACCCTGCAATTTTTTAAGAAGCCTGCAAGAATGTAGATGGGTCTTGGGCAGGCTTTTAGATGGTAATTAAGAATCAATGTGCTCCCTCATTACACATAATAAATCATAAAATTTCTCTGAGGGTTTCAAGGATGCACAAAACCTCCTTATCAAAGTGGTTTATCAGTAAGACAACAGCATCAATAGAAAGGGTCGTAGTCTGAGGTGGTAGGATCATTGTAGGAGGGTCCTGAACTCACACCATGAATGCACGGTGTGAGTTCAGCTGCTTAGTCAGTAGTATAAGTGAACCAATTGCTGCAATCCAACCACATTCTTATAAAACGAAAAAAACAAGAATGGCTCTTTTCATGAGGAATGGAAACTAAACGGATCCGCACAAACTTGTATGGAATACACTTAGCAGCAACATGGCAGATGACCTTTTAATTACATTCACTCTAAACCCTGAATTTGGAGAACCTGGTATCTCTTCTTGACTCAGCTATTAATTTCTGAAAGCAAAATCTGAGCTGAGCTCAATTTTTTAGGCCTGCTGTTGCATCCTGTCTCAAAATCTGGATTGTTCAGGTTCCTTTATGGAGAACTAATTCAGCAGCTTTTGTTTTCCTCACCAACGGAAAAAAAAATCTGGAATGCCAATCTTTGTTTGAGGTAACTATGTAAGCGAAATCTGACTGATGAAAACTACACACAAAAAAGAAAAAAAGGGCATGAAAATGCAGCTTTTCATTTCAAAACACAGCAGCAAGGACAGAAACTAGCAGGATCCCAGATCAGTTGTCTTTTTTTGGGGGGGGAGAATATTCGTATTTATGTAAAAACTGGATGAGAAAGTATTCTATGCATCTAATGTGTGTATATAATGATGATAATATTATTAATGACAATATGTGTGTTTTTTTTTTCTCTGCATCAGTACATTAGTTTGTTTCTTCCATCTGGACAAATTTACCTCATCTTCTCCTCATGTAGCACTTCTTCTACTTCTACTTAGTCAGATCTATTTTTTCATTCTGTTAGGACCGAATGCACTAACTGTACAACCTCTGAGAAGATGAAAGGAGCTTTGTACTCCCTGTGCTCAGTTTGGAGAAAAAAAATAATCAATAAATAAAAGAAATGCAATTAAAATGTTTTTTTTTTTGTTTGCTTAATTAGTTTTTTATAGTTGACTTTCTTTTCTAATTTTGATTTTTCTCTTTAGGTTGATTTTCTATTTATTGATAAAAGGAGTGACTCACAATGTTCAAAATAAAACGAATTTAACGTCATCATTTCCAATTAAGTAAATAAAATTATTTGTTCTCTTTAAAATGTTGTATTCATTATTTATGTATTTCTCTAAATTATGCTCATTTGAATCTGATTACGTTTGAATTCATAACAATTAATATTGTAATTTATTAATACTTTCGCGTTGGAGTAAATAATTTTTTAAAACCGTATATTGATGCTACAAGATATTTAGTTTTGTCCATTCACAATAGTTCTGCATTACATATGACAAATGACGATTTGGGTTTATTTAAATAGCACGAGCAATTTATTACAACATGGGTTGAAATATGTTTACGTCAAACAGACCAAACATCCAACACAGGACGCAGCGGCTGCTTCTGGTTTTTTTGTCCTCAGGATGCAGCTGATCTGCGGCAGCTGCTGCGGTTCCCGGCCTGGTGTCCGGCTCCACCTACAGCCTGCGGCCTTTTGTCGGCTTCAGTAAATCCCTCAACCGCCTGGCGGATCCTGGAGGTGACAAAGCAAACCACCTTTGCGGCGATGTTTAGATTACGCTGAGCTCCTGTCCTGAAAAATGAAACAGAGACTGTGCGATTTGTTTACGGGTGATTTTCTATCTTCTGACTAAAATAAACTATTAATAATAATAATAATAATAATAATAATAATAATAATAATAATAATAATAATAATAATAATAATAATAAAAAAATACACAAAACAAAACAAGTTCGATCTACTAGTATGCAAGGTTTGGTAACAGCGCACCAATATTCTCCATATTATTGAGGAGACAGAAATAATCGGAGTTTTTAGTCCAAGGTTTAGTGAAGGCATCATGAAAAAAATTTAAAAACAATCAAACAAACAAAAAAAAAAAGATCGAGAGGCGAAACGAGCCTCAGATCTGAACCGGACACAGAGGGTGAAATTGTGTGCCTGAAGAAGCCTTTTTGTTTGTTGCGTAAATGTTTGATTAGATGGGGGCGGGTCACTAATAATCTTACCAGAATAGAAAAATCAAAAGTCATGACAGAATTTCAGGATCTTACATACTCAGGCGAAAATACATAAAGTGAAGCCATTTGCAATTTGGGACACAGCAAACTGACTTTCCAGAAGGAGGTTCTTCAGAGTTTGCATCAAGATGATGTATATTCTCTGCATCATCTTGCACAAGAAGATGATGCATAAACTGCAAAAAATGATTCTTTCCTTGGGTGCAGCAGCTTTAGAACCAGGGACTTAAAAAGCCGGTAAAGAAGGCTGACTCCTCTGTGGAAGACACTGCGATAAAGGATTCTTCATAAAATTATGGACGAACTGAAACTGAATTTTCTAAACTAAACTGAATTTACTTGAAAGAGGGAAAAAAGAAAGTATATTAACACAAATAGATAAACAGATTAAAGTACATTCTGTGAAGCATTCAAACTGAGTAGCACTGATGTTTGTTTTGTGTTGTATCCCATTATTTTATTCGATATAGATTCTGGTTTCAAATTGAAAGTGTCCTTGTTTAATTTTTTTTTTCTTTTAACTGTGGTATTCTCCTTCTCCTTTGTTTTCATCCTACTTCGAAGTCCTGATGTGGGAAGTTCACGACTAAGAGGAGCTGTCACTTTGACTGATCTGAACAACTGAGCCATGATTTTCTGGAGCTCTTCCAGAGTTACTGTGGGCCTCTGCCTGACCTGACCTAGCAGTCTAGATGGACGGCCATGCCTTGGGAGGCTTGCTGTGGAGAAATAATCCTGTTACTTTTGGGTGACAGACTGAACAGTGCTCTGTTACGTCATCAAAACTTGGGATGTTATTTTGCAATCAGAACACAATTTTATCCTTGACCAGGGGAGTCTATAGAAAGTAGTCAAAAGAAATTATGGCACAATGTGGGCTATACTCTTGGAATTATTAAAAATGTATAGGGTTGGATTGTGTGACAGTAAGTGTGGGAGAGACATTTATTCATTTCAGCTGCATCCAAATGAATTAATAACTCAATTAGGGCTCTCATCTCATCTTAATTTACAGAAAAGCAAAAATACTATCAATTATAAGACCAGCAGTGATGGTAAGGTCAGTGACAGTTTTATTTGTTCTCACAAGTTAGGGAAAAAATACACACAAGTTAAGAATTTATTCATTCAGCGGCTTCAGCAGATAATTGGCTGTTCTGGATTTTAGGGGCATCAGAGTAAAGGAGGCGGACTAAATGCACGCCAGACTTTCTATTTGTGAAAGGAAGCCCGTGTATTATTTTCTTCCCAATTCGAGCAAAAATGCTTTTTTGCTCGGCCTATCACTTAAAATCCCATTAAAATACACTGAAGTCTGCAACTGAAATGTGAAAAAATGTAGAAAAGCTCAAGGTGTATATAGCTTTGCAAGGTGCTGTGAGGATCCTGCTAACACCTCTAAACCTTCAGGTAAAATGAGTGAAGATTTAACACAGTTCCTCAGGGATTTATAATATAAATACTTCAGAGAAAATATCACTAATTAAGAAAGAAACAGAAGAAATTGACACTGTATATTAATCATGAAGATGCTTTTGAAATCACAAAGTTTCATAATAAGTTTCAGTCGATAAAGTGCCCAACATCTTTCACTTTTGTCCCATTGTGTGTATTTATTTTGCTATTCAAAGTACAACTTTCCTAATTTTCTCCAAATAAGTAGTAAGGAGCCCTTGAGTAATTTGAAAACGATCCGTAAGAAAATAATTTTACAAGTGATTACGTCCTGGTGAGTGTTTTTTTTTCACAGTTGAACATTTTTGCTCTGTTGTTCACTGAAGTTTGCAACACACTTGTTGTGCTTGTCGACCTCCAATCAGCTGAGAGCCACAATTACCATCAATCTTCTCAGTGTGTGTTGGATCAGTGGGGCTCAGCAGCTCTGTCGTGTTAATCAAAGTATTTATCCAAACGACAAATTAACTTAACTGCTCATGATCAAACCACCGTCATCAACCAAATCAGCCTAATTAAAACATCAGTGTGGGTCACTTTGCTGCTAAAATGGCTGCAACTAGAAATCTGCTCCCTTTTAGAAACAGTTTAGACTCATGTAAGCACCTTGAAATACTCACCTCAACATATACTGGGAACACAAATCAGGCGGAAAGATCTGGAGAACAAGCAGTTTTCGATAAGGTTAGTAGTTTTTTTAAAACTACATTTATTGCAAGGATAGAAAATTAAAAGTGGTTGTAAAGCTTTCTAAACATTGCTTCTTTTGAAATTGTATAAAACATGAATCAGTCACACGTTATTACTTCTCTTGGAAATGGACAACAATTTGGTTTACAGGCACAGGGATTGCTTTGATTTGTTTTAGGATTTAATTTACATTTCTACAAGACATGGTTGAGAAGACAGGAGGTGGATTTTGAGAGTATGGTTCAGAAAGTCTTCTTTATTGCAGAACCCTTTTTGGAAAAAAATAAAAAAAAATAATATATATACATATAAAGTCACAACCTCATACACAAGTTAGCATAGGATTTTATCCATTTTATTCTCTCCTGTTTTCTTTTCTTACATGAACTGTATTTTAGAATGAATGAATTTCCAAAACAAATCCTCTCATTTACATATTTTAATAGTTTCTTAGCAAAAACGAAACATTTGATGAGTTGCAGTTTGTTCTTTCTCTTAATATTCATACAATTAATTTAAAAGCAAGTTAAGGGTCTAAATTGCTGGTATGGGTCCTCACAGGACTGAACTGAGTCTTCACTGCCTGCAGGCATGCAGACACTCAGCAGACACTGATTGTGCCTTGAGGAGAAATACTGTGACTCTTTCTCTGTGAACTTTTCAAAGTTTGCTCCTAAAGCATACACTGTAAAGCTTTCATTCATCCAAACAGAGTGCTGGTTGATGCGTGACACTTAAAAAAATTCAATTTCTCAAAGTTCAAAGTTTTCAAAATATTTTACATGTTAGCTTTGTGGAGAAATTATATATTTGATATTAAAATTTGTTTGATGATCTGGGGCATTTTACAGACAATCTGTAGATAATACCCTAAAGCTAAAATTAATTAAACAAGGTTAAAAGTGTAACAAAAACTCATTGGGCTGAAATTACTGGTAAAGATGTGTCATTGCTGTCATTTGAATCCATTTGTTTATATAACAGTTTTGATGACGCAAAAAGGGATTAACTGACACAAGCACAAACAAGATCCACACTATGCTTGCGATAACCTCCAAGTATCCCTCAAGTCTGGAAATAAAAAGTATCTGCAAAGATGAGAATGTAATTCTTCAAATTTGCGGTGCAGCATCTAATGTCTCTTAAGTATCATTCTTAGGGGTGTGAACAGCTCAACAATGCAACAGAAAGAGTAGCGTGCAGTTTAGTCTCCCTGAAAACGTCATAAAAAAGAAACAGAACATCTATAAAAGTCAGTGATTCATCACTGTTGATTATCAACCTGTATTTATTGACTGCTGCGCCTCACTAACTGCCGTTTATGAGCACAGGGATGATGGATGGGTTAATGTTCCTCCCTCCTCAGCTGCACAGTGGAATAAATGTCAAATTAACACAAACTGCAATGGCTCGTCCTGAATGCCGTAAACTGAACCCCTTAAAAACTTTGTCTGAAAAAAATTAAAAAGTCCCTGCCAAGGAGCTGACAGTTGAAACATCCTGACAATTTGTTGCTGTGACAACAGAGCCAGTGGGTGTGGCTCATGTCACCTGTGATGGGTTAATGATGGGTTTTCAAGTGCCAAGTTGCGTTTATAGACTGGAAGAGCTGGTCGGGCTGGAGGAGACACTGCTCCCAGATCAGCTTCAGGCTTCGGCGGAGGAAGGAGAGCAGCGGGAGGAAGACCTGGTTCTGAATCAGAGCCCGCCGGCCACCTCACCTCTCAGGACTAACCACCTGGACCAGCTGCTGTGATTGGCTGAGAGGAAATCATGGGAAAATGATTGGCTGCCTCCAGCAGTGCAGCTTGGCCCGTAAAATATGAATCACTAAAGAATCTCTAATTAAGAGTAATGACTCCTGAGTAACGAGAAGTGAGGCTGGTGTGAGTGTGCAGAACAATGATTGTGATGATTACAGGTAATCGCAAAGAAAATAAGGTTTTATTCTGAAGTTAAAGCTCTGCTGCAGACTGAGCACTCTGTCTTTTAATTTACAGCTTAATTTCCATGGTGCTTATTACCTAAGAAACAGCTTATTGCTTTAAGAGGTGGTAAATGAACAATTTCATAGTTCCACACAACAAGCCCAGATTGAAAAGTGTTTGGCTTTAAATTGTTTGGTTAAACAACAACACGCACACACACTAAGTTCTCCAAGTTCACCAAGGAACACACTGTTAAGAAGTTAAAGTTTTTATTTTTTTTTTGTATTGATTGCTTTACTGCTGTGTTGCAGTTGTTCTCGGAACTGGGAAATTCCAACTTCCCAGTCGTAAAAATCAAATGGAACGCCCTCAGATTTCTCACTGGGAAAAACTCCAACTACCTCCAGGTACGACTTGAAAGGCCAACTTTGTGTTCCAATATGACCGCCGCTCACATCAGTAGTAAAATGTGATGGAGACACATTTATTTTTCAAGATACGCATGTAAAAGTACATCTAAGATGAATTTTAAATGTGGTGCATGCCAGTCTAAACTGAACAAAGTCAGTCAAATTTTAAGCTTTGCTCATGAAAAGCAAAGCTTAAACTGATGTTTGTAAGAGATACTGAAAACAATTTTTAAGAACGTCACCATGTTGAAATTCCTTGGATCTGACGTCAAACCCAGCTCTGAGTTCCGACTTCCGAGGTACGTATAATGCTTCGGTAAAAATGAAATTATGTGTTGTGTTGAAGTTCACCCTCCTTTAGTTCATCACTTCTGTCCATATTCAGACATGGTTCAAAGAACGGACCGTGGAATTTAAGGATTCCACACAGATGAAGCAACAATGGAGGAACTTTGAGTAAGAACACCAAGTACTGACAATGATCTTTCACCTTGCAGAACGACCTTTAGCAGTATTTACTCTTTCATATCATGGGTCTCTTTAGGTCCCACCAAAGCTGTTTGGATTCTTTTCTTTGTTCAGAAATTCTGATGTAGATTTGCTGCTGTATGAGATCATTTAGCAGTAAATGAGAATACTTTCTGATGATCCAGTTTGGGTAAAGGTAAGCTGATGTCTTTGCCTCCTATTTGACTTTAGAAAACTCAGTGACAATAAGGTACCCATTACAGAAATATAATCCCAAATCATTAACCCTCCACCACTGCGGTTGACAGTTTGGGGAAAATGCAAGAACATTTTTTTTATTTTACAAATTTTCCACACAAAATGTCTGAATGTGGGTGGAATAAGCTGGAGTGCAGAAACGTGGAGTTTATTTCCAGCTTTTTTTTTTTAAACTCATACAATTTAAGGTTGTCAACGTAGCATGCAATAGGGAATCCAATATAATTCTCCCTTCGGTAATATCCTACAGCTTCCCAATGGAGTTACCAAAGTGTTTCTGGGCCAGATAAGATGTTCATAGCCAATTGTCTAAGATATGAGCTCCTCATGGCTTTCTTATTTCTAAAACTTCTCAATCTTGATGTAATTTATCTGCTTGTAGCTTCATAAAAAGAGAATTTGAATACAGATCCTTTTGTATCTGGTAGACAGCAGATACATGCCTCCCGCTATGCAGGTTGGGCTGTGAAATATGAATCACTAAAGAAGAACTAATTAGGAAAACTTCTTAATTAATCTTAATTAATTGGTACACACCAAATACAAAAACATGCAGAGTTTATGATTCCCAGGCAATCAATATGCAACTATCCATACTGATGATATTGTAATTACGTATACGACGGCAATAAAAACTTCCTTGATGGGAGTTGAGACAGTAATTGCTAGAATGCTTAGAGAAGCATGAAACAAGTGTTTCGTAATCAACAAAATGGTTTAAGAGAGAGAAACATGATAGACACATCAGCCTCAGACAAGTGAATGTCACATCTCAGGACAATCTGACTCAACCTGTCATTCAGGTAAGCAGCAGACAGCTTCATGAAAAAAAGCTATTCAAATGTTTGGTACACAAACAGTCGCCCGACGTGCCGATCAGACATGGACGTCAGCTTTCAGCGACCATCATCGCATGACCCGCCTCCATCTGTCTGCAGCCAGCACCTGCTCGCCAAACGGCTGAGTCGGCCGCTTTCAGACACCGCGTCTGGCTGGAAACGATAACCAAAAACAAAAATCTGCCACTGTCCACAAACGCAAGCGTTAGAACTGAACAGATGATTGATGTCTAATAATCATCATTACAGTTAAAGTCAGCTTTTGTACCTTTGCTTGAAAGGTGATAGTAATTTATGCTTAAACTTTCGACTTGGGGATTTTCTCCTCTGTTGGGATGCACCAATCAAAGGCAGTAAATATTCCTTTTTCACACACTTCCTTTGCTTCACTCCCCATGCCTGCTCCACATAAACGGGACAATTTTTATTCAAATTAGCTCCTTTTTGCTCGTTAGTGCACCTGTGCTCTCCTCCAGCTAATTAGGAGCTGAATCCTGCAAATTTCAGCATCCGCCTACGGTTGTTCTGTTACCAAATATTGAGCAAGGTAGCGCCGTGCTAATTAATGTTAGATGGAGGGGTGGAGTGCATGTGGGGGGAGAGGAGCAGCGGCTCATCGACATACATGTGAGGTTAAAAAACAACGGGACCTGGAGCTGTTGGTGGTTGTGGATTTGCTGAAGGCCCCCAAGCTCTTTTGACACCCAGAGTGGGCTCCTCATCTTCTTCGCTGGTAGCAGGAGGGAGCCGAGACAATAACTCGTTATACTTTTTAATCTATTCTAAGTTGAGTGCAGAAACTAAAGTGTTAGATTGGGGAGGAAAAAGGATCCTACAGTTTGCAAGGTGAGTTTTCAGTTTTTTTGTGCCCAGAGTGAAAGTGTAAATAATGTTTGATTTCATTGATGCCAGCTGGGTGCTAATCACATTCCAGACAAAGGAAAATTGAATATTGCAACAATTAGCAAGTTTGATGGAGACAGTCACACAACCTTACTGCTGTGCTTATATTTAACTCTAATAAATGACTAAAACAGTGTCAGAGGAATTGCAATTAGGTACCAAAAGAGGTGTTGAAGATGCCAAACGCTGCTGGAAACTAAAACAGTGATGAAAGAAGATTAGGAAGGCAGAAAGAATGCTTTATAACAGATAATGTCAAACCTTCTATAGACAGCAGACAGAATGTTCTGGAGATCCAGTTGAACACCAGATGAAAATACAGTGAAAAACCCCATAAAGCCAAAGCAATAAATTTGTCTACTGATCCTAAACTTCAGTTCTTGTACTATGTAGATATGTGAAAAGTTTAGTTTGACAAATACACATTTTTAGTATTCCATCTCCTCCTGAGATTCAATAAAATCATGTTTGTGTCTGTGCAGAGCTCACACAGAATTGACATTATGTGTGTAGAGTGAATCTTCATGCACAACGACAGAAAAACGTTTGAACACATCTACATTATCCAAGAACAACATTGATGATTTGATCAAAGTTTTGATGGTATTTCCTTCAGTGGTTCTTAGTGTAGCGCCCTTACAGGATAGGGGGGAAATACACCAGGTGTGAAAACGTCCTAAGTCATGCACATAATTATATAAATAAAATAAATAAATAAATAAACTCTTTTCCAATCATCTATTCCATATGTGTAACAATATGCATATTTGCAACATTTAACAATATTCATATTAAATAAATGAAAATTTGTATTCTGACAAGGCTCATTTATCAGGTTAATTAAAGTACCTTTTGAAAATAACAACCTTAAAGTAATTTTTATTAATTATATTAGAAGAAATACAGGCTTGAAAATGTAGTTCACATAAAGTTAATCTGCATCATGTCTTTTTTACTCAGTGAAAACACATGAATGAGTCAATAATCAGGATTTTATTAGATGTTCATATCAAAGTCAAAGTTCCATTAGAGTGTTTTTATATAAAACAGCATTTTCATAACATGGAAGGTAGTATAATGAAGTATATTACAGAGTTTTTAGTTCTGATTTAAGCGCTTTCTGCTCTCAGCATGCTGTTAAACATGACTAACAACATCAGATGAAGACATGAACACACCTGGATTCTACATGAGTCAAAATGAGTCATCTGAGACATTTTGCTGTATTTTCAGTATGAGGCTATCTCATGCCTGACATCATGTTTATTCATTTCTTCATTCAAACCCTCTCAGACTTGGTTGTTATTTACCTTCCGGAGCCCTCCGCCCGCAGGTTTCCCAGCCTCTGTGGAGACATTTGTTCAGATCATTTGTTTAAAAGGTGCAGGCAGGTTAAGAGGAGGCCTCGTTACCCGGCTCTGTCTTTTCAAACCCTGAAAGCGAACCCTTTTCTCTGAGCCCCCTCCTCCTTCACTCTGCTTGTTCAGCAGCAGCCATGCATGCTTAAATTGAGGGAGGAGGACGACGCATCCTGCAAATTAGCAGGCTGATTTCCCTCCCTGGGTTTGAACAGAGGATCCTGCGGCTCATTGCCAGGCCCCAAACACGAGGCCAGTGTCACCGAAGGCGATTCAAAACGTTTCAGCCAGTGTTGTTACAGGCAGGCTTTACCCAAATGTCCTGTGCATGGTCTGTTTAGCTCCAGCAGCAGCAGCAGATCAGCAAATCATCAGCACAAGAAACACAACATGGATACTGATGTGGATCTCAGCTCATTTTAAAGCTTTATTTCACTATTTATATCTGTCCTTTTCGATTAAATAAGGAAAACAAAAAGTCCACTTGGACAATAGATAATTAGCCTTTAATTGTCTTCAGTCTAACCCAGACTTCTTTGGGGGTTAGCATTAAACTTTTAAGAAAGGAATAAAGTCAGTCAAATTATTTTCCAAAAGAAAAACCAGGTCACAATGATCAATGAGTAATTTTATCAATCCAGTGTGAAATAGAAACATTATATATGCAGTAAAAGTAAAGTAAATCCCCAAACCTTTTAATCGAAAGCCTAAGGTAACTTTACTTTCCACTTGTTGCTCTGAAAACAGTTCAGCTGCACACGACGGTGGAGTTAACTTTTCAAGAAAGGCATAAAGGGCTTTTAGGGGTTTTTTTCTTACCTTATGAATGAGCTGTTTCAACAGCTACTTTATTGCTTGTAACTTGTTGCAAAGATTTGATTCAAAGGAGACTTACCTTAAAACAACAACAAAAACATAGTCGATATTATGAATATGTTTAAATCTTTATAACAAAGAGCAGTATCGTGTAAAAAAAAATAAACAATCTATAAACATATTTTTATAGCCTATTTTAGGTGAGCCAGTCAAGGACAGTTTCTAAGCTCGACAACAATTTGAATATTGGACAAAAAACATTACAAATTAGGTTTCAAGTGTTTTAACTTACAAAACACAATTAAAGATTAGCAGAGGTGTTTATGGTCTGTCGTAAACGGTAC
The DNA here is from genome assembly GCA_010277015.1 of Poeciliopsis turrubarensis. Taxonomy (NCBI): domain Eukaryota; kingdom Metazoa; phylum Chordata; class Actinopteri; order Cyprinodontiformes; family Poeciliidae; genus Poeciliopsis; species Poeciliopsis turrubarensis. The sequence goes on from VMRN01000039.1 coordinate 175,638, forward strand.
AATGGACTATAACATATGTAGCCAATAAGGTTGTAGCCGACATTGAGTACAGTAACATCTTTACTTTTCACTCTTCAGTCACATTTGCAGTCTGTTTAGATAAAGAAAAAAATATTTTTTGTCAGGATCAGATATTATGTTCAACTTCTGTTTACTTTAAGATAATATCTATATTTAGCAGGCGAAGCTTGTTCTTTATCTTTGTCCATTTCACCAATACCTGTGATTGTCCATTTTGAAAACAATAATAGCATGTGTTGTTTTAATTTTAAGCAGACTTAATTTGTTCTTATTTACTTGAAGCTTAAATAGGATTTGAACTGGGAAGTGAATAAGTAATTTTAACCCTTAGACGCATAAGTGGGTCAAAATGACCCGGTTTCATTTCCTATAGAATTTCATTGGGATGTTTGATTCCGATCAACTGTGTCTGATAGCAATGTAGTCTACAAACTATATCACGAATTTCACCTCTAAAGTTTATGGTAAATAAAAACACCTGATACACATAATTAGAGATGCATGATGTATCAGCATTAACATCGGCATGGACCATAATTTCTTTTTACTTATTGGTATGAGTCTGATTAATGAAACTGAGCTGACATTAGCAGTTGCCATTTATTTCCATCTTGTTGCCATTTGTGTGGGTTCAGGATGGGGTAGAGGGTTCAGGTATGTGGTGTTTGGAGCCAATGTGGAGCAGTGAATGGGAGTGAGACAGGGATTAACTTTCTAGACATGCTAACCTCTAGCCTTTTCAATGCTAACATATGTTCATAATCTCCTCATTTTACTAGTGCTAGCTCTTCAGGTACTGGTGCTGGCCTATCATTGATTAGATCAATCGCTGGCTTCAGAATGCATATAACCTCCTGCAACAAGAAAGTAGCCAACTTTGGTTGCACAATAGTCTAAAATTAGGCCCTAATATTGCTACTTAAAACAGCACCTTCATGATCATGTTACCCACTGATATAACCTGGAACACCAGGTCTCATTATTGTGCTGCAGGATTTGAATGATCTTACCTCTAATGAAAGAATTAATTCTGTTTACCATCAGAGGTTTTCTGGATTAGAATGGAAATAATCCTCCCTTCTCCATGTAAATGTGTGAAGCTGACTGGAACAAGAAGGGTAATAATGGAATGCATGTTTTACATAAGTTCAATGAGGCAGTAAACTGTTCAGGGTTGGTCTTCCAGTCAGCAAGCAGAAGTACAATGAATTACCCACTCTAAAGAAGCTTCATATGATTATAAATTGGAACCTTAAACAGTAATTAGTCTGTAATTTATGAACTAAACACTTCTGATGCTGTCAGCCTCTTGTTTTGCACCAAGTTTATTTTGAGAAGGTTCCTTTCCCATTCATTATGGGTTAACATCTCAGACTTTTCTCTGCAGCCATCTGGATGATTGAGAAGAGCAGAAACATCTCCATAGTGACAGTGTTTATCAAAGCTGTAGATTGATTAGCTGTCTTTCCACAACTGACTTTTCTCTCATCCGTGGGCCCAGGGAGATTTTCCAGCTCTGCCCATCATCAGGTTCCGCTCTTTGCAACATGAAAACCATCAGACTAAAATGACCTGGGACCATCTGTGTAATGGTCCTCCAACTAATCAGCTTGCAAATTTAATTTGTAGTGACAGTCAGCATGTGAACATGCTCACAGGGTTCAGCTCTCAGTGTGATGGACTCTCCTCCAGGTCATGTTTTGGTTCACAAATAAATTCCTCTGTTGGTTTTATTCTAATAATGTTTGTTTAATTTTTGACTGACCAGAGCTATTAAAGTTGTCATTTGTTCTGCAGTACGATCTCTAATTGGCATCAGTTGCTGAACACAAAGTGTAAACAGTTAAATATACTGATATTTCAACACAACGTACTGTTTTGTTTAAAGTCATTCATGCACCTGCTAGGTTTATGTTTAAAGTTGCATTCTAATATTGATATGTTTTATAATGATTAGAAGTAAACTAATGATCTGTGACTTCTTCCTCATTTGGTGCTTATCACCAAAGATAAATCATTACAATTTCATTTTTACAATTTGTAAAAGATATTGTTTTGGGTTCAAAGTAATCAGTCATAATTTGTGACTGACTCCAATATTTTTTCTTTTTTCACAAGAGATTGGATCTGAATTTGTTTTAAAAATGTTATAGCTTTGGTTTCTAACTGTATTTTTTTTCAGTGTTTGAAATAGTTTGCAGTTTTATACTTATTTTTAAAGATTAACATTTTAATTTGACTTGGTATTGAAAAATGTTTATTCTTGCAATTAATTGGATTTAAAATGGTTTTGACCTTGATTTTTGTCTAATTGGTAGAGTTGTGTTGTACTCCTCTTTTGAATCTAGGTTTACTAACAGAGCAGATTTAGGACTGATGATTCAGTTTTACGTGAACTTTTGGCTTTGATGTTGAATTAACTTTGGTATTAGTTTTTTTTTTTTTTTTTTGTTCAGTGGTTTTAGATTTAGAATTTGGAATAGTTCTATTTTCATTAGGGTTTTTATTTTACACTTCATATGAGAAAATTGAGCTGTTCATTCATGAGTTTTCCCTAATATCAACAGGGTGAGATGTCATTTTTAGGATCAGAAAAAAGGCACAATGGTGATTGTAATAAGTGAGGACATGTTAAAACTTCTACATATGCCCCAGTACCTTCTGCCTAAACTCATAGATACACATAAACCTTCCTTGGATTTTCATTTGCTTCAGTTGGAACAGCTTTATTTCCCATGTTTTAAACACTCTCCTGCACTAGGAGTCATTTTGCAGCCGTTCAGCTTGCAAGCAGTAAAAGCTGCGAGGACAACAATCAGCTTTCCTGTAACACGGTATAATAATAGTTCACATTTGGTGAGAATTGCACAGAGAGCCTCAGAAGGGAACAAAAAAACTGACTGGCTGTTGGTACAGAAACCTCTTGCCAGCACTAGACAGTCGGTGTGAGTTTAAAGTGTTGGTTTAAAAGTTGTAATCGTAAGCATATGCACCACAATCTGTTCTGTTATTTATTGGTGCGCTAATCACCGAGCACGGCAACATTTCTCTCCCTCATGTCTGCCTGTGCAAGAAGCTCATATGAATCTGGAACAAATTCACAAGTAATAATTCATAGGCTAATCTCACTCCATGACTCTAATTAACGCATCATTAAAAGCATAATTCAGATAATTATAATTTCTCACTTTTTAAATGAGAGATGTGGAAGAAGGGGAAGGGTGTCTGAGGAGCCAATTTAGTGAGTGAAACAGATTCTGAGGCAGCACAGAGCCGAGTGGGAGTGTGGGGAGAGAAACACAGCAAGATGAGAAATAAATAAATAATTAAAAAAATAAAGATGGAAAAACAAACAGCTCCACACAAAACAAGTCATAGAGAAGGTGACACTGCATCACACATTGAAACATGTCCAGGACCATGTGGTTGTTAAGAGGTTATTCAGAAAACGGCAGAAAACTCATCATCAGGGCCAGAATTACATTCATGTGGCTGTTGACTCTATGACCTCATGATGAAATATATACAATCTTCTGGGTTTTTTTGCAGTTTTCATCATTATTATTATTATAGCTTGTCATCAACACATTTCTAACAATGAGACAAAACAGCAAGGATGCTTGTAAATAATAATGTAAAAACAACAGAGTTCAAGTTGACTGTTTAACACTTCCAAGGATTTATTGCTTTTTTTCTGCGATAGCTACAGACTTTTATAATGATGTTACGATAAAGATTCCGGTTATGAATTATTTACAGAAACATGTTTCTGGACTTCATTTGGGATTTTTTTTGTGGCATTCCAAAAACTGATCCTTTTAGGAAAAGAAGTTATTGAAACTATAAAAACTACTTGGTCAGTAGTTTGTATAGTTTAATGGGTAGGACCATTTAATTTTGTTGTCCCACCCATTGTACACAGTTTATCTTTTAGTATTAAAATCTCACACCCACCCCCATTTCATTTATTCTCTCCAAAATCCTATTTATCTACTCTACATACTCATCTCATCATCTCATCTCTTCTAAAAATATCAGGATTTTTATAATCCTGATATTCCTTGTTCTTTGTAATTCTTCTCAACTTTCTTTAAGATATGTTTTCATTCAGAAATACAGCGGTCCCGGTCTGAAATAACCAGGATGGGGGTCTTAGCATTGTCAAACATGTTTGTGTATGCGCTGCTCATATCCTTTCCATTGCTCTCTGCTTTTCTACAGTGTCTTACCCTCAACAAATGAACAGACTAGTTAGCATGATGATGGCGGGTAGACAGTTTTCCTCTAATAGTAAGTTGTTTTTCTACCGCTAGCACAATGAGAGCAGTATATTTCTGCAGACAGCAACAGAACCACAGGGAGTAATCAGAGGAGCTTGATTGTCACAGATTATTTATCTCATCTTAACTGTCAGGCTATCATGTGACGGTTTTAAGAAAACATTTCTATAAAGATATACTGCACCGTTAATCAATGAGTACTGGTAATCCCAATCTCAATACCCACAATCCTTTTACCTAAGGTACAAAACGTGGAGAACAGTTTAAGCTTGGTCATATGATTTGCTACAAAAGTCTTGAAGTTTACTGTTCTTCCTTGTTTGGAATACCTTAGCTATATCTTTCAACAAAACTGGCTATGTGTGGATTTCTCATGTCAGCAGTGGACCTCTTACTGAAGAGTTTGTTGCCTTTATGTTACAAATGACGTTCACAAGGAAGCAGATCAACTATTGTTCAGGTTTGTAGAGTGAAGTCATCAGGAGACGCAGCAGATGTTCCTGCTTCCTGGCAACTGTCCAAATTAATTATCCCACCTTCAAACACACCTCAGCTCTCTTTTCAGAGGTGTGAACAAGGTAAGCAGCTCTCTCCTCCATATTTCCAAAAGAATTTCCAACACGTACAAAAAAAAACTGTCTTATGAAATATGCAACTTCTCTGTGAAACTACATTAATTCTGGGTTATAAATCTGATAGAAGCATCAATTTATGGTCATAAAACCTGGAGAACATGGACATTTTTTAAACTTAAATCTCTGTGAACCTTCTTCATTTTCAGTTTTATTCCTGCAGCAAGACAAGGATAGTTAATTAAGCCATTTCATTCCAGTGTTTTGTACCTGTGGCACGTCTAAAAACTGCAGGGCGGTGGCCCTTGAAGACTGGACTTTGACACCTGTGCACTAAAAGGAGGTTAAGGCATGTAGCTAGAAAACAAAAAGCTCTTCTGCCCATTCTAATCTTGGAAAATTTCATGGATTGTAGATCAAGATCGGGAGGGGTCCAGGTTCCTATCTCCAGAGAACGTTTCGGGTGAGTGGTGGGGTTCACCCTGGACAGATCGCTAGTCTGACGCAGAGCAACACAGACACAAACAGGACATTCAACCATGCACACACACTCACTCACACCTAGGGGGAATTTAGAGAGACCAATTAACCTAAGAGTCATGCTTTTGGACTGTGGGAGGAAGCCGCAGTACCCAGAGAGAACCCATGCATGCACAGGGAGAACATGCAAATGCCACACAGAAAGACCCTGGGCCGGGAATCAAACCCAGGACCTTGTTAAAAATTGTGTCATGCAAGGCAACAGTGCTACCAACTGCAGCACTGTGCAGCCCATGTCTTGACCAATCTAAACTAATTAAAAGAAATTTAGAAATGTGAAACAAATGTCTTCCTTAAAGTCTTCACTGTAAACCACAGCATTTTATTTAATTGAAAAATATGAGTGAACATAACTTTACTACAGTTGAGGTTTTGATAATGCATACTAAGTCAAACTAAGTTTTTGGGTGTATAGTGAATTACAAAGTTGACTTTAATCAAATTAATTGAGTGGTTTTAGCTTATTGTTTATGTAGTTACACTAAGAAGTTGAGGCCCAATTGAGGTGAAAACATTTTTACCTCAATTGGTAAAAATTGAGGTGAAGCAGTACAGGTCTTATTGGCTATTTCTCTTTGGCATGTACATTTGCACACAAGAAGACTGCACTATGAGGAAGTTGTATGTTCATGTTCATGACAACTGGACTCTGGAGGCAGCGTTGCATGTGATTGTATTGCATTTTCTGAAATACATATAAAGCCATTCAGAAAGCTTTGTGGTTTATTTACATATAAAAGAAAAAAAAAATATTAATAAGCTTTGGGTACTCTTTAGTAACTACAACATACTCAGATTTAAACTATGCTCACTAAAATTGCACAAGTTGCTATTATTCAATCTTTGTTTTACAGTGTTCTGACAAACCTAGTTAAAATTACCAGGAGGACCTCTCTACTCCAACCACAAGGTTTTTTTTTTTTTTTTTTACTTTTTCCAAAATAGGGTCATAATAGTATATTTGTGTGTAGAGTTTTGAGGAAAATATTAATTTAATACAATTAAATTAATGCAACCTCTCTAGGGTGTGTCCCGCCTCCAGCCTAACAACTGCTGGAGATAAGCACGAGCACCCCTGCTGTGAGCTTACATAGTCCCATGTAATACATGATCAACCAAATTATTTTGTCGTGTAATCGTTACATTTTGATATAGACTTTGATGGGTAACTTATATTATATATTACATATATTATGCCAAAACAGAAAATATTTGTGGCAGTAAATGATAATTAACCCTTAATTCTGAATTTTTACACTTAATCTGTTTAAAGACCAGACCTGAACAGAACCCAGTGTCTCAGTGCAGATGTGTCAGGTTGGGACCAGCAGTCGTCCTCATTATGAGCCCTGGATTGTTTGTAGCTTCTCACCTGTCTGAGAGCTGGAGGTGTCAGCTCCGCTGTCTTAAATGTGGAAATAATTTCACCTTCCTTCCTCTTCCTAAACAACAAAGAACCTGAACAAGCAGCAGCTGCTGCACACTGTGATTTGAACACACACACATACACACAAGAGATTTACCTGAAGCTAGAAAAAAAACAAAGAAGCAGGAAATCCACATTAAGACGGAAAGGGCTGTTTTTTGACACACTTTTTTTTTTTTTTTTTAGCTTAACAGGTATTAATTAACGGATCTGTTTTCTGAAAATGTTTATAAGGAGAAGATTCTCCTTAAGGAGTCCAGCATTAAAACACTTCCAGTCCAGTATTTGACAGTTTTTAAAGAAGTATTTCTGTTTTGGTTGTTTTTTAAGATACCGACCTGTGATACAATTAAGAACAAACAAGCTCCTAAAAAAGAGGATGAGTCAGCGAGTATCGTTTTGATGAAAGGTGGTATGTGTCTTCCAACAGTGTATCTATACACTGCTCAAAAAAATAAAGGGAACACTCAAATAACACATCCTAGATCTGAATGAATAAAATATTCTCATTGAATATTTTGTCCTGTACAAAGTTGAATGTGCTGACAACAAAATCATTGTTGATTGTCAATCAGTGTTGCTTCCTAAGTGGACAGTTTGATTTCACAGAAGTTTGATGTACTTATATATATATATATACAGTCAAAGTGGTTCCGAAGTCAATGTTTTGGTGTGTCTAATAAAAAAAAACCCTGATCTTAATCCTTTAGATAATTTGTGGGCAGACTTGATTGAGTTACATCTGTTCTGTGTGAAGAAATAGATCAGAACTCAGGCAAAGTATTGTGAGAATCTTGTGGAAGGAAAGCAAAGATATTTGACTCAAGTCATACATTTCAAAGCCAATGCCAGCAAATTCTGAAGAGATGTATGTAAACTTCTGATTTTGAAGAGATTAGTAAACAAAACTGACACATTTTATTTTCATTAGTGTGACATTTGGCAAAGAGAAGTATCCAGCTTATCTAGTACAAGAGAAGCGTGTTCAGGTTGAACTTCCTGCAATTAGAAAAAAAATGTGTATGTGTTTCTATTCGGTGTATGTACATTTCTGGTACTAGGTACATGTAAAACAGTCTATTATGAAAATGTTGCAGCATCTAAATAAAAAAGGACCTTTTTCTAAACTCCTGAAATGGTGCAAAAGTAGAATCTGGAAGTGCATTTTTTAAGAAAATATGAAATTTCCTTGCTGTCATGACTACTCAAAGCTTTTGCTTCAAAAATAAATGTAACAGGAACGCTCCTTCCACCATCCTCCCTCCCCCGAACGCTCCGGTAGCTGAAGTGTTTCTGCGCTTGGCTGCTGAAGGCCTGGAGCTGCAGATGGCCGGCTCGAGCCCAGTCCGAAATTTGCTTCTCGAGACGGATGGCTGGAGCAGCTCCCATTTGCCAACGGCCGGCTGCAAACACAATGACGAACGTCCAGTCACGAAAGCACAGAGCGCGCGGGCCTCGAGTTGACATTTTAACCCCCCACCTGCTGCAGACGCATGAGATGCTCTGATAGAGTCTTTTATTCATCTGCCACTGAGTAGCTCTGAAAATAGAAGCAGGGAAAGCACGGCAAAGCCTCTGAAATAACTGTTGGTCAGGGTATTTTAAGCAGATTAAAGACGTGACTCGATATACTGTCATCATTTCTGATTTTATGCCACAAACATCCATCAAGAAAAATAAGTTCATCTTTACTCTGCAACAGTTTGCTTCAAACTTTCCCTGGACCATGTTGTTAATAAATAAATGTCAAAAAATTGAGTTCTATTTCATTATTCCTTGTAATAATATGAGCTGTATGAGTAGGTGTTCTTTTTATTTTCCAGTTATTTTCCAGATCTTGGATGAGCATGCTGTAATTGTTCCTCAGCATCCCCTCCACTCATGGTGGGTGTCTGAGGGCTCACCCGAACAGACGACAGTGGTACGAGCCCAGCTCTCTCCTAGATGATGTGCTCGGGCGTGGGTAGTGGTCGGCACCCATGGACCATGGAGGCGGTGGGAGTTCGGCCCAGTGAAGGCTGACGTTACAGTGTGGGCGTCGGTCTGGATCAAGGCCTCCATTCAGATGTTTGACTGAGAAGGTGGATGTTGGGGAGCTGAGGTCAGCGTCGTTGGTTGTATTTTGGGCTGAAGCCCCAGTGTGGGTGTCTGGGAAGAATGATGATTCTTTAAATTGGTTAAAGCAGTGACAGCACTGAGAGATTAATAAACCAATCATCAATAAGGTCACATTTTTTAAGATAAATCCTTGTCTGTGCCCAGTATGAGCAGATTGGACTGCGCAGGAAATTAGTTTCTTGTCAGCAGATATGTTTGAATATATTTACCGAAGACAACAGTTTCAAATACCAAAAATGTTAGCAAGATGTTTAAAATCAACATTCTTTAAATATTCTTTGCGACTCAAATAAAAATCTAGGAAACATTGAGACCAGTAAAAACTAAGTGAAGATGTTATATCTAAAAAAAAAA
>VMRN01000039.1:185348-267193 GCA_010277015.1 Poeciliopsis turrubarensis
ACAAATACTTCACACTAGCTCTTGAGCATGATGGTATAGCGCTGATGATTGTGGCTTGTAATGCAGCTGCAGGAATTTGGAAACTTGCTGTCTTTAGGTCATTGAATGAAGCTGTCCAGGCACCTGAAGTCAGCCCACCATGGTTGAATTCACATTCTTCACTTAGTTAAATACAGGGAGGGTTTTTTACCTTTAATGTTGCATGTTTCAATTCGCTCCGAGATATATATAATAATTATGCTTTTGGTGGATTCTTGGGTAAACTTGTCTAGGGCAACTTCAAGAAACAAAGTGTTTAAAAAGCATGGAGGAAAGTTTACAGCTAGTGACAGGATCAGTTATAAATAAAGTATATTTATCAGTTTCCACAGACTGAAGTCAGAACAAGGAAACAATAGTTCTTAGGGGTGTGGTTAGATTTCACAAGGCATACTTTGCTCATTAAGATGGGTTTATATTTAAAATAGAAAAAAGTCTTCTGCTGTCTGAGAAAATGGTGCTGTAAACAACATTTGGTTTTTGGCAGGTGTTAATTTTCACCCATGAGGGCTAACCTGGAAAAATGACACATATGAAAAAAAAAAAAAAGAAAAAAAAACAATTATGTGGTTCTTTACTCTACAAAATGTTTTTTGGTCCCTTAAGTGTCACTGTAAAGTGCATTTAGAATGACTGAAAAGCATCCAAGAACCCAGGTATAATCTTAGCTCTCAGAAATCTCAATTTTCAAGTATAACATTCATCTTTCTTGGAGAAGAACTCCTGCTTGACTCTTTTGTTTTGGTGCTTGGACTTGGGCCTCTTAAACACTTTGCAAAGCCAAACGAGAGGAGCGAGAGAGCTTGACACAGAGAGGAAGAAGTAATGGGAGAGGGAGAGAGAAAAGCAAAATGAGCGTTTAGCTGCTGGTGTGAATTGCCTTTCACACCAGACAGATTTCCTGATCCCATAATGGCTCGAGCTCGTGTTTCCTGGTGCAAATTCTCGGTGGCGCTTGTGTCGGCTGCACATGCTCCGGAGGCCTAATGAGGCAGCATTAGCCAGGGGAGACGTGGTAATTAGAGCCAACGTCAGCGCCGAGGACAGATGGCACGCTAAGACAAGCCTCTCGACTTCTCCTCAGCTGAGTGTGTGTGTGTGAGCTTGTGTCTGTCCTGACAGATGAGAGGGGAGGCGAAATGTGTCAAAGATGGAGAAAAGAAGGATGAAGGAGACCTTAGAATGTGTCAAAAACAGGAACTGAAACTGCACTGCTGAAATAAAGAGATAAATAATGAATGAGATAAAAAAGGAAGAAGTGTTTACAAAATGACAGATGGACAGATAGACGGGTAACTGGTCTATCTATCAACTGACCAACAACCCATAGCAGTTTCATCTGTGAAACTCCTGGAGTTTGCAGATGACCCCACAGTCATTGGACTGATCCAATCCAAGAGAAAGGACAGGATCAGCTGGTCCAGTAAAGCAACGAATTCAATTGAATTCAGTTGAATTCAAGACTGACTCATAAATGGACGGACCGACCAACCGACCGACTGACCTCTTGGAAGAAGGCCCATCAGGGACTGCATTTTCTGCGGCAACTCAGGAAGTGTCTTCCAGCAATCGAGCTTCAGGTCATCCTCTGCACTGCTAACATACAGTCTGTCCAGTGGAAAGCCATTACTGTGCAGTTTGGCTCATCCGCAAACAAGACAAGAGGATAAGAAAGGCTGACCTTTCTTTTATCTGAGACTTGTGCAATTTTAGGGTGAGGAAAAAAGCATCTAAAATCTCTGCAGACTCCACACGTCCTAACAACAAAGTGTAACCCTTTTACCTTTAAGTCGGCACAGCAAAAAATGAACTGCCACATAACCAAACTCTTCCACCAACGTGTCTTCCTGATGAACACAATGATAATCTTTTAGCTGGAGAAATCAGCTACCCTGCTATGAAACAAAACAAGCATTTTTATATAGTCATAACCCAATTTTCTTTCATATTTTCTTTGTACAAAAAATAGTTGCATATATACATGTAAATACTGTTAGTGTATCCTTTATTTCGTCTTCAGTTTATGTATTTATGTTTTATGTCTGCACTTTATAAGTGCTTGAAAACCAAATTCAAATTCCTTGTTTGTACACAAAGTGTTTGCCAATAATCTAGTGATAGATTTAGGATTATGGCAAAACAGTTGAATTACAAGAAGTGAGACAGACTGCAATGTGAAGAAAGGAATGTGGAGCGTCGGAGGAAGACGAAGGGTGAGAGTGGAGGAAGAGTGCTAAATATAGACCAAGAGGTGAGGAAGAAGAGAGAAGAGTTAAGAAGGGGAGAACTCAGAGAATGACTGACAATGAGAAGAAACACGGGAGGAAATAAGAACAAAAAGGAAACAGAAAGAAATAAAAAGACTGAGTGACTGGAGCACAACAGGCCATGAAAAAGTCACGAAGCATTTGGGAGAAAAGCTTAACAATCCCGCTTTATGGTCAATATTCAGTTAAATGAGGTGATATGGAAATTAAAAACAGTGATCAAGTTGGAATAATTGAGATACATGACATTAATTTAAACTTTTAAATGTTTTGATTTACCAGTTTTTTCTTTTTCTTACACATATTTTAGATAATCAAATTTCAATATCAGATGAAGATGGCAAATAGATACAAAAATCATTTTCAAACGATGAACCTGCAGTATAACTTTTATAAACAATATGGTGTCTTTTTTTTTTTTTTTTTTTTTTTTTTACATATTCTTAAAAACTGTCACCATATATGTGAAGAGATAGATAACCTGTGGAAAGATTGCTCTCCTCCACCTCTTCTCTTCCTGCCATCTGAAGAAATACGCCTCTCCCGATCATAAACAACCAATCAGAGCCAGTAGGAAGATCTTAACACAGTCATTCAACATCATGTACTCGCTTCTAAATGTGCTAATGGTGGAATAGCAACTTATCGTTATAGGAAAACTGTTTATTCACTGTCATTAATGGCCATGCTAACTAGTCTAGCATACACGACCGGGGAAAGCTATGGTGGTATCAGAGAGTAAGAGGGAATGGAGGGAAGGGGCATGAGCAGCGCCACACGAGATTGTGATTGACGAGCGCTATGACCCGCCTCCTTGTTCTGATTGGTTGTTGGTTGTTAGCACCCGGAGCAGAGAAGTCAAAGGAGCTCATTTTTTTTTCACACATTAGTCTGTCTTATAACTTACTGTCACGACAATGTGGCAGTTTCAAGAAATATGTAAAAAAAAAAACAAAAAAAAAACTTTCTCTTTAATAAATTACATACAGCAGCTTTAAGGACTATTAGATATCCATGGGTATGAATGATGTTTGCCTTGATCATATCTATTGAAAAATGCTGATAAACATAAACGCAGCTTCTACAGTCAACACGAGTTGTCCCAGCTGTTGAATATGAGGTGTGATGTCCCTCTGAGACTCTTCTCCTGGTCCTAATTGTTGAGATGCCTGACTTTTATTGATGAGTCAAGCTTTGTTTCGTCAGCATTTTTACTGTGTATACTGCATCTTGTAGTAAAGAGACAATAAATACAAACGGTACATTTCAAATCCTGCTGTTCATTAATGCTTCTCAACAAACTGCTGTTTTTTAATGAAACAGTTGAGGTGAAAAACCACATTATAGGACTCAAATGTAGACTGTAAGGACTTGATTTGCCATGAATAATAGCTGAAATCTACTTTATTACTAAGGTTCAATAAAGGAGAAAATAACATTTGAACGTGACTATGGATGAGTTATAGTCAGTGACTTTTTCTGCTATAATCAGTATGAACTTGAATTATATATTGATTTGGAGTTTCTAATAATTTATTTCTAATGGGATTAGGGTTTCTAGCACCATTTGCATCACAACATTTTACTTTACTGATCTGTTTGTTTCATACAGGTGAAAAGCAAAATAACAATTCAATTAATATTCAAAGTAGATTCTTACAACCTGTCTGTGTCAGTAGCTGCTTTCAGGTGAGTAAACAGGAATACTTCCCGCACAAAGTATGCCTGAACTTGGTCCGCTGCTCTTTCCCTTACCAGCTCTCTGTCTTGACGTCTCCTGTTGATGTTTCTTCATGCAGGTTAATTCCATGTAATCAGGTGCTGCATAGGCTCATTATCTCGCCTGCTCAGGTGTTGTTGACATGCATGTATAATTGGTGGTAGCTACGTTGTTAGCAGTAGTGATGATAACACCATGTTACTTCTCTACCTGTCCTCACTGCCCTCTTTGACACCATGGTTTTGACTGCCCTAATTATCTTTGTCACTATCTTCCAATGTGTTTCATGAGCGTCTTGTTGATGGTAATTTATTGTTCATGTAATCAAATATTACCATGTGCTCTGCTTTTGCCCAGTGGCACATTTAGTGTTAATTAGGCTGCAGTAGAACAGCATGGATGGAGAGAAAAGAGAAAAATGTGGAAAGTTGTTGACAGACAATCAACTTCTCACTTTCAGAGCAGATAGAGCGTTGCAAATAGTAGGATGAGAAACGCTGGTGGCAAACGGCTGCAGATCAGCAGCCAAGCAGAGCCTGTTTGGTGTCATTAGCAAGTTTTTTTGTGTGAGAGTGGAAAGAGGGATATTAATATGATTTGTCATCTCAACTTATGAACATATGAATCAGTGTTTACCAATGAATTAGCAGCACTGCCTGCAGGGTCCAACTCAACTAAAGAATTTCTCAGAAATATTACTGTTCGAAATCAAATTTATTTGAAATTTCAAAAATAATTGATATGACAGCATAGAATCCTCTACCTTGTTTCTTGGATTAATGCTTTTGAAATTCTCATACTGCTACAACAGGGGACAATGTTTTGAGGAAGGAATTCCTTAAAGGTGTAGCTCAAATTGCTTGAAAACGTTTCCATAATCCTTCTCAGCTTGATGACTAAAGCAGTTGTGTCTTCGAGTTCATTGCTGATGTCTTTCTGCTAAACATATGCCAGGTCATTTCTATTATGCCCTGATGCATAAAACTTTGAAGAACTGAAGGATTGCTTACTTTCTTTTTAGCATGACTATTGCCATTCTAAGATATATGTACAGATAAAGCTGTACATATATCTTAGTATATGTACTAGCAGCAAATTGACCTTTCAAATTGAATGATTCTAGTCATATTAACAATTTACATACAAGAATAGTTTAGATAAAAATACCATTTATTTAATGTCAGATAAATGGTATTTTTAAATAGTGTGTAACATCAGTTTTTTTCTCAGCATTTAAAGTTTTTTTTTTTTTGGCTAATTGTTTTGTTTACCTGTGAAAATGGGTCTCACCAAGAGCTGACCCCAGTGGAAATTGTACCACTATCCCTATTAGTGTTAATACCTTGCTTTGCTCTCTAGAGAAGGAACATTTCCATCTCAGCTGCTGACTGCAGAAGTGTGGTACACACATCACACTTCTATATACACTATATACACACACACACAGTTGAAATATACATCCTGAAAGTTGCACATACCACCACCGTCACACCCACCAACACCTTCAGTGTGCATCCTCCGTCCTCACACCACCTGAACCACATTGAAAATAATCCACCAATTATTTATGCAGTAAAAGACAGAAACACTGACAATTACAATTTAGATAAAAACTGACTGTTTTTGTGCGTTACATAGGACTATCAATTTTATTCTTCACTATACATATAACAGTAGCATATTGAAATAGTTAATCAATACCAGTTGTAAAAAAATATATATTTAATTTTAGTTGCTTTTAAAAGTCTCAGCAATCTTCACTGGCCTCAAATTAAGAAAAGTCTCAAAGTTTTGAGGCTGTTTTTAAGGAGATCTGTCATCTTGGCCACATGACGTCAAAGCCAGGGACACACAGATAGACATGTTCTGTGATGTAAGCTGGTGCTTGACCATTCAAAGCCCTTCACATGAAAGCCAAGAGCATAAAGTGTACTCTGGAGTGCATTGGGATCTAACCGAGATTGACTCATACCAGTGTAATTAAAAAAAATACTTTTGTGATTTGGTCAGAATGTTGCAGGATTAGTTGATTTTATTCAGCTTTATAATAATTCATAAATGATTCAAACATGAGCAAACCAGAGATTAAATACGGTATAAACATTTTAAGAGAAACCAGAGTCACAATTTACCTCATGCTTCCCTAATGGGAGAGTATACATATGAGACTAGAGGATCAAGCATTTCTATAGCAAGAGTGGTACGTTTTTGATGCACTTTAAACAAGAATTTTAGTTTTACTTATTGAAGTTAGAAAAACTTTCCATCCATCCAACTACACAGTTTAGATGCTTAATTTAGAAATTCAGTGAAGAGACTGAATGTAAAGCAGAAATAATAAGAGCCTCAAAACAATATGGCATAATGAAGACTTAAGGAAGATCTGTAATTTCAAGCAGCTGTAGAATGAATCGTCAGAAAGTTATTTCTCTCAATAAATACATATATTGTATAAACTTATATGCATTGTCTTGAATTGTGATTGATATTCTTCATTAAAGTTAAATTAGAGGAATAATATTTTCCTCGACTGAACAACTAACAAACTGTAGACAGTGGACTTGGCAGAGATGACAAGGCTCTAAGAAAACCAAGAATGTGAAAACGTGGTACAAAATTCTTTCATATTTTAAGGAAGTCACTGCCCTTTGCTGAAAGCTGAAGATGATTGTGGATCAAGGCCAATACAAAGACGAACTGGAGTCCCCTGAGTATGATGGGCAGTAAAGTCACAGCAAAGCCTGCTTCATGTCTAAGAAAACAAAACTTTAAATCTGGCTCGTGAAACTTTATATTTTGTAACCCCACACAGAGAAAGCAGCAGCCATCTGCAAATTCATATCCCTCAGAAGAGAAATCCTGATCCATTCCTCATTTCTTTGTATTTTTCTTCCTGTGATTGAAACTTTCTCTCAATCATGTCTTTTATAGAATTTTGCCTGCATTTTCATTCTACTTCCAGTCAATTTCTTGTTCTTCATTATTCTCAAGGGAATATGTTTTTCATAAATGTTTCTGCTGAGTGAATTATTTCCATCTCTGTATGTTTGAACAATGGGACTGAAGGTAAACCTCGCGTCCATGTTAAGGGTGGAATTTAAGCACACATGCACATATTCACACACAAACATGGCAGCACAGAAAGCTCCAAGCAACAATCTGTGGTGACAACAACACGTTACTTTCATTATCATCTTCCTCCTCTCCCCTCTTCCTCTCCGCCTTACCCCACACCTTCCTCCCAGCAGCCTGCTGAACAGCTGAGGTGTCAAAGCTAAACAAGGCGAGGAGGAGGAGGGATGGTGGTCGGGGAGCAGGAGGGATTGTGGGTAACTACTCAGGGTTTGGTTCCCACAACTGTCTGATAGACGCAAAATCAATGTATTTCTGTGTTTTTTTTTTGTTTTTTTTAAGCTTACTGGGTTATATTTAAAATCAATAAATAAGACATACTCAAGTTTGACTTTACTTTCTTTAGGATTTGGCTTTTTTGTCATTTCAAGCCAGAGAGCTTCAATCATCACAAGGCTTCAGATCCTGCCGCTGATTTCAGTCTTGATAAAAGTAAAGCGCACACTTCACTTTCAGAGCACAAGTCACCAGTTAGACATAAATTCTTATGCACCAATCAGCACGTAATAAATTTTGGAGAAATATGCTTTGCATACAATATTGTTTTTTTCTTCCAGCTCTTTGCAATTAGCCATAGGTGTTCAGTCTTCCTCTAATTGTACTGTGACGAATTTTACATTTAACATGCTATCTGTGGCCTGTGGTGTATTAAATCGTTCTTTATCCAATCTGTAACTTAACAAAAGTATGCAAATTTAAAGGATTTTCCAGAACATCCACATCTACCAGGAAGACAGCTGTAAAATGTTGTCTGGCTAAGAATAAGCTTTTGCTCTTTGGAATGGATGAACTTAAAATGATTTGGAATTGACCTTCTAACTGTTCCCAGACTGATTTGCAGCGAGATTTGATTCTCCATGGTTGTTAAGGTTTCCTTTCCCAACATATTTTGTCATTACAAACAACTACATGCTCTAGACTCTAGAGCAACATACTACCAAACTACAAACTGTTTTTATAGAGGCACTCACACTGATGATAATCAGCTAAAGTGTAAAATGGCTCTCCTTCACCTCCTTCAGACTGTGGAAACAAAAAAGATGTAATTGGATTTTTCAAAAACAGCTTTTTTTCATTTAGATTTAATATTAGTTTATTTTCCATTTTTAATAACAGCATCAAATCTGTTGTCTCTATTTGTACAACTGAGATGCAGACAACATTATCATTGGCACTCCTCATGCATAAAACACTACAAACAAAAAAAAAAAAGAAAAACATAATTAACAGAGCAGGTCTTGTGAGTAGGTATGAGCAAATCCTCAAACAAAGATTTGTTTTGTACTAAGGGACGTATAATGAAGGATCATTTGAAATGTTTTGACCTTGACAGAAACCCACTTCGGGTGTTGCTCTTCTTCACTTCCTCTGACTGTGTTTGGAGTTTGTAGGGGACGACAGATCAACCCCTGAGGCTCTGCAGGTGTTCAAGATGAAAAAGGCAGGGGACGGAGGTTGAGGGGATAAGAAGAAGAAAGACTGGCAGATAGAAAAGCAGAGGTTTTGTTATTTATTTACTCAGTAGAAACACAAAAACTCACCTTGACAGTTGAAGCTGATGGTTTTTTGCAACACCTTCTGAACTTTGTGATGGTAGGATTGCGCTTTTCTTGACAAGACGTAACAGGAAAGATTGAAAATGAGCCATTTATGATCAAATAAATGGATCAAATATTCAAACATTTTTACTATAATTATCAAATTCAAAATAATCTCTTGTTGCTTTACCAGCAGCAAGGTATATACATGATACGCAGATTTGGGGTTGTTTAATAATTTTGCACTGGAGTTGCTTTGGACATTTGCATCTTTTCTCAACCAACAACTGTGGTCTTCTTTCTAAATCCTAAAAAAAAAGGAATTTGTGCATATCAATAAAAATTAAGTCTCCAAATCCACAGCTTTCATGCAGGTTTCATTAAAGGATAGCATTGCTAAAAGAAACTTCTACATTTTAAATGAACAGCTAGAAGAAACCAGAAACAAAAAAAATATACAGATGACCTGTGACCTTCCAGTTTCAGGATGATGTGCCTCATCGTCATCATCTGCTGCTAATTACTGCAGCAACAGACGGTCGCCTCTCCCACACCTATCCGGCAACATGCCTCGCTGGCAGAAACGTGTGACGAGGCAGATAATTTTGGAAAGTCAGCTTGTGCAAAGACTTCACAGTTTGTCTCCTAATGTTCTAAATCTTTGGCTCTGACTTTAAACTGACAGTTTGTGTTCAGTCAAACAGTCGCTGATGAGCTGCGATGTGACAAACTGTTGAGCATTTATCAAGCAGGGAGATGATGAATGTTCTTTTCCTGATTATAGTCTGAAGATATATCTTGGATTAGAAGGTTATGAAATTTGATAAAAGTTCATGTTTTGGGATGAAATTAAATTCTGGCTTTCTCAAAATATGTAATTAAGGAACTAGTTTATCTGCCTATTTTTATCCAAAGTAATGGGTAAGGGAATTTCCTTAAATCCCATGTGAGAAACAGTTGTATTTGTAAAGCTCTACCTCTTCCACAAGTCTTACAAAGGATAGGAAAACTTCTGAAAACTGCAAATCTATCCTTTGGTGTTTTTCTACAAGCTATCCACAACTGAAGACTGATTTTTCTTTTTTTACCCATTCTTCTTCAAAAAACAAACTTGAGCTCAAACTGGAAAAGACATATCTGTGAATGGCAGTTTTCAAGTCTTTCAATGCATTCTCACTTAGATTTAGGTTTGGACTTTGACAAAGTCATTTGAACATCATAATATGCGCTGCATAGGCATTACAATGTGTGAAAGGGAAGTTCCCTTTCCCTAGTGACTGATAGAAAATCTAGTCTCCAGTTGAAAAATGCTCTTCAAAATACTCAACTGTGATCGGTTTGGTTTTTTTCTCCTCCCTCCTCTGCTGCCCTGTGATAACTAAACAAACACACAGATCAGTGCCTGCAGATAACCCTGCCTCAGAGTCCTGCTCTGAGTCAAACTTCCACTCCACCAAACACAGGATCATTGCAGAGAAAAGCATATGCACATGCATCTGTTGAGCGACTCCGGGAGAACTGCAAACGTCTCGAGTCACTGAGGACTGATTTTTAAACTGAGTGGCCATCTGTCCGTCTCATCTCTGAGGTTTTCTTGGCACTTGAGGGCACAGCCGGAGGAGTGCGGAAGGGGCAGAGGAGAGACAAAGGAGTCCCCAAAGACAGGAAAAGGACTCATCCAAGCAACCCCACTGACACTAGGACAAACCCCTCAGAGAGCATTACAAGAAATCTCAAAAATAAAGATACAGTGAGGATTCTTAGAGGTTATTTGCTTAAATACAAGTTTAACTCCCATTGAAAAAATATAAAGACATTTTCAAAATAACTTTTGAAGATTTGTACATTAAGAATTCCTTCATAGTTTCCAAAATAATTTCACACTTCGTCAAACTAAAATGTCTTTATTTTTTAGTTAATTTGCACATTATTTGCTACCAGATTGTGTTTTTAGCTTCTGCATTTCAGACACTTATAATCCATCCATCCATACACATATTTTATTCAAGCTCCATAAAACAGGGCCATGTGTAAATGTCTGTTGTACTCTTTACTGTAATTAAGAAGCATATTTTTTATGGAGCCAATTCAATCATTGTGTATAAAGACTTTAAACTAGTATGTCTAATGCATTTTAATTAAGCAAAGTAGAGACTCGTGACCTCTTTGAAAGCTCTAGGAAACAACAGCAAACCTGCAGTATGACAGCAAATTTCTGCATATCTCATTATCAGATAAAGCTTGGTCTATTATAATTTTATATAGAAAACAAGGAACTGGAAATTCTATTTGAAATTCTATTTGAAGGACTGGACATTCTTGTAATAAAGTACTGCAGCAGTTTTCCCTAGAAGTGACAACAACGCCACTTAGTTTTCCAATAAAACTTTGTTCTTATGTTCACCCACATAAGAACAAAGTGGTCTTATGTGATTTTACTGATTTTAGTGATTAAGGAACCACTGATTACTGGTCAAGGATTTTACTGATTTTTCAAGCAGTCTTCTGATCTACACATGCTTTATCATTCCTATCCTATCAGAAATGAATGAAGCAAAGGGGTTGGGATTCTGCAAAGTTTGATTTCTGATGAACGTGTCCTCCCACTTCCATTGGACTCTCTCAGAGTCTAATCCGTCCCGCCTGTCTGGAAGAGGAGACATCATAATGAGGTTAAAAAAATGGGGAGGAGCTGTGGAGGAGCAACAACTGTCGTCCAATGCCGAGCCAACGTGACATGAAACCATCATTGGAGCTTTAACTCTGCCGCCAACCCTTACCGCCGATAACCTCCGGGAGCGTCCGCTCACCTCTGCACAGGAAGTGATCAGCACAAGCCTTTCCTGCTAATTGAGGAGAAAATAAAGGGTTGCTCGCCCCCGGCTGCGGCCCTACGAATAACAGAGGCATTTAGAGAATAAGAGGAGGACTGGGCCTGACAGCGGGAGCCCCATTGTGTCGGTACAACACGAAGGAGATCAGCAACTGGGTTGGGGGAAGGAGGAGGAGCTTTCTCAAGTAATCCAAAAGGAACAAAGTGGGATTATCAGGTTCCCAGCGGCATGGGGCTATTCCTCCCATAACGTCATTAGACAGCATTAAAGCTCGCTGCTTTTCTGTTCCTTCCTATGAGTGAAAAGCTGAGCGGGCCTGCTGGAGATTAGCTGACTACAAGGTCTAATTGACAAACCAGGACTGTAGGTTGTCAATGAAGTGATGTTATCCCTGCCGGCACTTTGAGAACCGAACAAGGGAGGCACAAAAAGGATTAGTAACGCTGATAGGTGCAGGGACAGAGAGGGGACTTTAACTTCCTCCTCAGGAGGTTCCTTTATTACAAATTAAGATGTTGAGGAATGCATGGCAGCACGAAACTCTGCAGGCAACCTCAACAAAATCCCATCTGTTAATCTGACTTCACTCTGTTTTGCTATCTATATATTCAAGTGCTGATAACTCAGCTCTAAATAAAAGTGATGAAGTCATCGTAATGCCCCATTATCACTTTATGCAAGCTGTGGCAGTGATCTGTGCATAAAAGTTAAACAAATGACTTTTAAGCACATTTCAAAACTATAAGGAAACTTTACTGATGAAACAATGCAAATATGACAACAAAGAACGAATTGTGGCTTTAGCCACTGTGGCTTGATGGATATTATCACAGAGATTACATCTGGACAAACCCAGATGACTTATGATACTGTTTGAGACTATTTGCCTGGCAGCTGAGGTTTGACAGGAACTTCGTCAACAACAGGGTGAGGCTCTTGAACACAAAAATAAATCTACAAAAATAAAAGAAAGAAAAAAAGTCAAGATGTTGCCAAAGTCTAAAACTCAACCTGATTGAAATGCTGTTTGCAAGAGGACTGTTCAGATAATAGTGTCTGCAAACTGTAATAAACTGAACTAATGTTGGGAAAAATAGTGGGCCAAGACACCTCAACTTCAATGTGAGACACTGATAAAAGAAGACACAAAACATCAACAGAAAATTATTTTTACATTTTACAAGGTATTGGACATTTGGTTTGAGTAACTTTTGAATTGAGCAAAAATATATATTTTACAACATTTTCTAGCAAAATAGAGGAAAGAGCTGAAAATAATCACTGAAAGTCCTGTTAAGATACATCTGCATAAATTATCTCTTGTTTTATATCTTAATATTAAGGGGCAGTTTAAATTAGAACAAAAACTTTACCTATATCCCATTTGCATGTAATAAAACTGTTTGTTCAAAGCAGAGCATTTTAAAATATGAAATCAGCCTCTTAGAAATTACAATAGATCCTGCTGAGGTTAGAAGGCTGAGAGTCCACTGATTTGTTCCTGTGTCCACTACAAACTCTGCAGAGAAAGCAAACCTACCTAATGTCCCACTCGAGCCACCATAATCATACTCTGTAATTAAAGAATGATTAAGAGGCTGGAGCTTGATGAATGGGAGCCTAAATAGTCTAAATACCCCATGCTGCTCTGCTGTTGGACTCGGTGTGGAGGACTTAATTGATTCAGGCTAATCAGCGGTCAGAATTAAAACTGTCACAGTTGTCTGCGAGAGGCGAGAGAGGGGGGATGAAAGTGAGAGGAAATGAGGGAGGAGGAGGAGAACAGAAGGTTGAAGTACGAGGAGGAGAAGGAGGAGGAGGAGTTAAGATGTGTGTTATTGTGGAGGGATGAAGCAGCTCGGCAGAAGGCGCCTCAAATCATCCTGCATAAATTAAGCAAAGACACACACACTTCCCAAACACATTGGCGGATATTAAAGGAACAGTTTGTCGGACAATTAGGTGATATGAGGACTCATTAGTGCCGAACGTGACGGCCAACGACATGTCTGACTTTGGCTCTGATTTTGGACTCCCAATTCAAAATCTGAGCAGCTTAAAGGAACATAAAGGGTTTTTATTTTGGGAATAAACTGTAGACACAAGTTCAGCTCAAGCATTTTACTGTGAAAATGTGCAGCGTAGACCTGCTACGCTGGACAAATGCTCATGCAAAGGTTGAGCCTTTGTTTGAGCCATAAAAGTTGGTAGAATAAAAAATGCTAACTATAAAAGTTTAGACAGAAATTTGTGGAAAGTAGAGCTCGCCAAGATCAACTTTTCTTAAAATCAGTAAACATATCATACAGCATATTATATCTTTACATATATAATTTTAGCGTATTTGTTAAAATAAAATAAAATATTTACTTATTTTCTGTTTGGTAGGTGAGTTGTTGAATGGGTGACAATTCATAAAACAGCTTAACTTTACACAAGAAGAAATTTATACAAATTGAGAGACTACAAAGAAATATGACATACATTGCAAATTGCAGTGCAATAAATGGTTAAGAATTCCTATAATAGTATTTTGACAATTACTGTGAAGCTGCAGTGAGCAACAATGATCTCAACCATAATTTAATGTTATCATCAGTTTATAAATATAAAACAATGACAGTTTATTTATTTCTCTTTTGAAACAGGGTGCACTAAAACAACCTAACAAAATAAAATATCTTACCAGATTTTTTCTGGTGGCAGCGATTCCAGGATGCCTAAATACTTGCTCATACGAAGCTCCGCCTATTGACCAGAAGCTTCCCCTTGCCGACCTTCCGCCTCACAGAGCACTGATAAATGTTCAGAAAAATGTATTAAACTTGAGACAAACTTATGAATTTGGGCTTGTTCTGCTTCCTTTGCTGCTCAGTTGTGGACCGTTTTTATCTCTGTGTGTATCACTTCTGACTCGCTTGCAGTTTTGTCACTCTGACAGAAGTGGAGGCGTCGACTTCGCTTCTTCTCAAGCAAGGCCCAAACATGTTGCTGCGACATATTTCACAGCGCTGTCGCACCAAGCACGCACCAACAAAGCAGCCATTGTTCTCTACGCAGCTTTTTGCTTCTTCAACAGCCACAACATAGTTTGGGACATCATGCAGAACGGCAGTTCTTCACACGCCTCCGTTTTAACTTTACAGCATGCAACATGGCATATGCTTCATGTGTTTGAGAGTCTGAATGTTTACCAAGGGCACAAACTTGAGCAATTGTCTTACATTCCTGAAAAAGGTCATCATTTGGACAGGTTTACCAAAATGATCACTGCACACATTAAACCCCAATACTACTGAAGATTTTGACTTAAGTTTTTGGTTGTAGTGCTGAAAAGATTTGGTTCATTGGCATTTCAGTGTCCACTCAAATCTTCTATAATAACTGAAGTCCAAATTTAAGTAAAATATCTCAAGACTCATTCAGCTATGAATTGAGGAGTTTCTTATGTCACCCAATTGTAATACAATTGTGTGTATTTGTGTTTTGTAAAGCAGCTGCTGCCGTTTGGTCCCTTCTGTCTTCTTTGTGGTTTGGTTAATGATACAAGCCAAGCTGCAGGTACAGATGGTGGACAGGAGACAGTTGCCAGCTTGCTGAAAGTACACCTCAAACACATTCTGGCTACTTACTTGAGAGTAAACCCAATACTGTCGATTTATCAACTTCATATGATAACATGATGACAATTTGCAACATGAAATTAAATGGATTTTATCTCCTTTTTTAACAGTTATGGGTGATAATGAATTATTAACGAAATACTGCACCAGGTTAACAACTAAAATCTAACCCTCCTAAGCAGATCTGAACAAGATTTACAGCTACACCACAGGTTGACATGAACAGCAAAAAAAATGCACTTTTGTTTTATTGCCGAAATACTGCATAAATTTCAAGTAGGAATCAAAACATATGCAGCAGGTCATCTCTACAGCTTAATGTAGCTGTCGACTCCTCAGGGTATCCATGCCAACAGCCAAAACTCCTATAATGAGAACTACTGTACAAAGCAAAGGGGGGGTAAAGTCTTGTCTGATGGATGTGTTTGTTTCTACATCATCTGGACATTCAATACATGTGTCTCTCTACTTGAGAAATATTAGGCACCAGGATGCATTATGGGAGGACTGTGATGTGATGGGAGGAGTGAGAGGCTTTGGATAAAGCTGACCTGCATTTCACATCATTACTGACAACTCCTTAATATATGTGGTATTTGTGTGTGGCCTCTTTCAAGGAGATAATGTTTCTGTCCACAGAGCAGAAATGTTTTTAGAATTTAAGTTTTCATATTATAATGACGTTAGACTGTCAGAGGGTCAACACAGTTTACATGTTTTATAATCCTCACACAAGATTCATGCTACCACACAATTGACACCTTTTGCACAAATACAAAAGGCAGAAGAGTATAACTCGGAAATTCATGTCTGCACATGTAAGTTTCGTGTGCGTCACTCACATCACTATGTCCCCAAAGGTGTGTATTAACTGTGTTTAGGGTCTGCAGGGAGCTAGTTAACCTGCAGCCTGAGGGTCATCATTAGTGAGACTAAACTCCCCATTTACTCCTAGAAAACAGAGTAAACAAAGAAACATAACTGTGACTGTTGTTACAATGAAAATTGATGGAAACACTCAGATTTTACCCTGAGATATCGGCAAGTTCAGGAAAACTACGTTTCTCATTGGAACTTGAAGTGGTAGCTGACTGGATTTGTACAAGTGAATGTATAGTGAATACTATTTACAAATGACAAATGAGATGAATGCCAGTGGGACTAATATGTATCCTTGTGGGACTCGTTCATTTCGTTTTTGAAATTTTATAAAGCTGCTGAAAATCTCTGCCTCAACTCTAACTAAACAAATATTAAAATATTTTTTTCTTTAAACATGTTTGCAGGCAGTAAACTCTTTGGCTCTTTTTGTTGACAAAGCTGCTTCCACGAGGGACACATACATGGACTACATCTTTACTACATCTTTACTATTTTGTGTTGTGCAGGTATAAAATACTAATATTTGAAGAAATATTTTTGCTAGTTTTCTTTCTGCTTTCTTGCTATTATGATGCTATTCTATGGAGTTCCAAATCTGCCAAAAAAATATGCTTATGAATTGTTCACTTTGACTTCTTTTTAGGTTGCAGAACCATGCTGTTGATCCTGATGTCTTCTCATGTTGTCATGTGAAAACAGATATGCTCATGAAGAATTAATATGCAAATGCCATAAACACTGAACCAAACTCAGCTGGGACAAATGTTTGACTTTGCAAACTTTTCAAAATTACTATTTTAAAATGTATTTCTGCCGCTGGTAAATATGTTTTAAACTCATTGGTTACCAATCTCATTGATAACCATTGAGATTGCTTACCACAATCTCATTTGTGATTGTGATGCTTACTTTTTTAAATCTAATAAAATGATCTACAAAACCAAAATTGGTAACAGTGAACGTTTTTTACACAAATAATGTAAATTGGAGAGATTCCGTGAACTTTCTGTCTTCCTGTTATTGTTCGGTTGTGTATCATTGAGCCTAACAGTTGTTAGCTCCGGACTGAGTTACAGCTGGTAGGTGTGTGTGTGTTAATTGTGACCCGTGAGCTTGGTGTGAAGGCTTGGTATAATTATCTGTGTAATTGTCGTGTATTTTGTAAAGTGCCAGATCATTTATATCAGGATTAGAGCTTCTCACCTCCAACGGCTGGGGGCCGTGCTCAGAATACACACACCTCCTGCAGCATTTGTACGAAAAGTGAATGGGTTAAACCTTTCTGTTAACATCTTACACATACACACCTCCTCACTTCCTCTCCTGCTCTGTCGTCCTTTTTGTTCTCTTCCAGCTAAGAATGGTATCATATTGCCCGTCCATCTGGGATTAAACCTGTTTGAAGCTGTAGGATGCACACAACCAACATAACAAACAAATATACATGTCTGCAGAATACTGCAGCTAGAACAACAAATTTCTGGTTGAAACAAAACAAGAACTTCCAAGGTGGGAGGTTGAGGCACAGCAAAGGCTTAAGGACACCGAAAAAAGTCCAACAATTCCCAGATTCTTATCTCAGCAATAAATGCTGAGCTGCTATTACGTGTCGGGAATGTTAATGCAGAGGTTGTTTAACATTCACAGATGCAAGAGCGACAAGGAGAAGACATTTGGACAAAAAGTGTTTTGTTCTGCAGATTTTGTATCCAAGTTTCTGTCCTCTGGCAGCATGTTCTTCCAGGAATCTACAAAAAATTCCAAGATCAATTTTGGCATACTCTTTCACACAGCAAAAATCTTAACAAATTGAGTCCCTCAGGTTGAAAATTCATGTTTGAATCTGTGGTCTGTAAACTGCCTGGATTTTTATTCCACTGACAACCTGTGGTTGGATCTCAGAACTGTTCTAAACCCCCAACAATAATAAGTAAAGGATAAATCCCCAACATCCCTGATTTTGCCCAGATATTGATTTCCAGCCTGTCAGAGATACAGAAGCTATGAAGGACAAGCAACATTGACAAATAGTAATCTGGGATGGAAATGAGACAAATTTGCAAATAAAATTTCTGAAATGTTTTAATAGTTTTTTATTTTTTTATTTTTAGTAAACCATAGAAAGAGAAAAATATACTAAAACCATTCAACAAAACATATGTGTCACTATAGCCTTTGGCTAAGACTTTGTGCATGAAAATATGAAATAGTTTGCTGGTTTCCTGCCAGCAAAGTCACACAAATTCACAGATACAGTTCAACAACATAAAAACATGAATATTCAGGTAACCCCCTAATTAATCTTGGTTCTTGGTTCAAAAACCCAAGAGATTATGAAATGTGTGGGTGCCACATTGGCTACATCATTTATTTATTAGTTAAAAATAAATATAAAGTTTCCACATGCAGAGCTGAAAAGGAGGAAAATTACGGAGGTAACCTCTGGTTTTAAAGTAATCGTGTGGATGCTGTAAAACTGAACACATCAATGATGTTTTAATATTACCATAGTAAAACATGTCCTGTAGGTCCTGTGTAAGAAAGATTTGTAGAACTACCTAAGATTCACAATGTACAGTGTGTGTAAGAGAAACACCATTCATGAAAGCACAAAAAGGAATTTTTCTCCCTAATACTCTGTCGTCTTCTCTGACACATTTTCACTGAAAAAAATCTAAAACTAAAACATAACTATGACCAAATAGCATAAATTTGAACTTATTTTTCAGACAGTAATGAAACTTTCTTATTCTAACATTGTGGACATGTCTTTGTAAAACAACAGTAATATGTTACACTTAGACTTAGACTTACTTTATGTTGCCTACAAGCCCAGATTTTTTCATGGGCGTCAAAGCATTTTTAATCAAGGAGACGATAAAATACATTTTTCATATATTCCAGAGGCCTGGTTGAAGTCACTGGATGGGCTGTTTTTACTTCTCAGGTTTTTGGGGTTGGTTGGGATGATAAATGGGACAAAAAAAATCCTAAAAAAAAAAAAAAGAAACATGTTTTTTCTGGAAATTCTTTAATTGAAGCTTTTTAAATATGACTGTGTTATTGTGCCATCTGCTGTTTACAAAAAAAAAAAAAAAAAGCCAATCATAAAATCTATCATTACAGTTAGTGTGTGTGATTTTTTCTTTTCTCCTCATGTTTGCACACCACATCTGGAGAGAAACTAAACCTATTGTACACATGACACTAATTTGTAGTAAGTCGGTGAAAAGCAGAGATGAATGACCAAGTTTTTTTCCCTTTCTTTCCTCACTTCAGAGCTCTTAATCCTCTAAATGTTTCCTGAAACACTCAGGTGTGTGAAACTGCGAGTGCAATAGTGTGTGTGATGTAACACGCCCATCAAGCTGACAGCACTGTAACACTATAGCTAGCTTGATTGGCCAGTTTTCAGTCACAACCATGTTGACTTAACCTGACCAAAGAGTCTGTTCAGAGGAAATCATTCAGCTCAGTGTCCATCTAAGTGCACAATTGTCTCAGAAACTGAAAAAAAGGGGGGAAAAAAAGAAATGGAGGTAGTTTTCCTTCAGGTCCTGAATGTTTTATAATGTTTGCTATGAGCAAGAGGTTTGGGAAAAAAATATATATATATTTTCTTATGATCATTGCTTTTACCCCCCCACTAAATTTCATTACTATGTTTATCTTAACAGTAATGGTGTTTCTAGTCTTTTCAAGTCAATTTTTATATAAATATCTTCACATCTAATTAGAAATGATCATGTGGGTATATTAGAGTCTTACATTTAACTAGGAAGCAAATAGATGAATATATTAATAAGACCACCACAACAAATAAATGGAAGAATGAGAACAATGATCTCACACTGGAGCTTCCAAACATGCCTTTGTGTCTTTGACCTCAAAGGCATGTGCTTAAAACCTTGAAACCTTGAAAAGGTTTTAGGTTCCAGGTAACCAGTGGCAGCAAGTGTTGAATGTATGCTAATCCAAGAGCAACACAATAAATAAACTTTCCAACTACTGGTGGATATTTAATGTTTGTACATCATGCTTGTGCCAAGTCATGTGTAGCTATACTCCATTAGCTTTGTCAATATCTATTTCACCCTGCCCCTCCACAAAAAAAAAGAAAAAAGAAAAAAGAAAAAAGAAAAGAATTTTGCTGGATTTCTGCAAATAGAATGTTTGTTTTGAGAAGTAGATAAAGTAGATAAAGTTTTTAGGTTTTAGTGTCTTTTCAGTGAAGTGTTACAATGGTAACACTACAGTCACCATGTCTCCTCTTCATTTTCATGAAGAGCCTGAGCCCAAGAAGAAGTGGATATTGTCAGTATTTTTTTTCGGCCTGACAGTCTGATGTGAATGTTGTTTTGTTGAAATCACTTTAAGCAGGATATGTTGCACACAAAAAAAATAACCAGTAGTTGTGTAAGAGAAGTGGTCTTTGAAGGTTAGAAGAAATCCCAAAATCAGTTTATTTATCGTTAGAAAATCAAACAGAGTCTTCATTTTGATACTGTGTTTTAACTGTTTCACTATCTCAAGACTTTTCCCTCCTCCTTCTCTTTCCTTTCAACACCAGTTGAAAGGAAACATCATTTGAAAGGAAAGAGAGTTTTTCTTTGACAACCTGACAGGTATTTTTGAGTAAATCCCCAAGCTGAAAAACAACTTTCTTCGATCTTCGAGCAACCAGCAAAACTGAGGTCAATTTTCAAGAATGTGCTCTCCTCCTTGTCTTTCCCTAGTCCAGCAGGGGGCTCAATTCTATCACCAAGGTTTTGAATTTATATTTCACAGTGAAGATTGTTGCTTTGTGATGTACTTTGTTTGTTGAAGTCAAAGCAGCAGTTGTAGAGGGGATGTATTTTGCAACTGTAAAGTGTTGCATGGTTTACTTGAAATACTGCTTGGCTATTGTGGAAATATTGAGATGCAATCCTCTGCATAGCACCTCCTGAATGTTATTGTAAGTCCAAACTGTCCAGTTATGTATAATTTATCTAATCAACTCCCAGTGGAAGTTTTTTTTAATGCTCAAAAGAGTTAGGGAACTCTGAAATATTATTATAATTAGCAAAGGAGCCCCAACACCAAAGGTCAGTCTTTGGTGTTGGGGCTCCAACACCAATGGTAACTACTCAGTAGCTACCATATTAGGCACAGCTGACTGACTGCAGTGTGAAGCACTTTGGGAACCTATGGACCTGATTAAGCGCTATTCAAGTACATTTCATTTACTATTTAAACCCATAGTTCCACAATTAGAAGCAATATTACAGAAAAAAATGAAGCTAAACGTCTTACTTAGGATTTACTGTATTCTTTCATTACCTCATCTATCTATTACTTACTTTCAACAAATCCACTGCTATCACAAGTGATTGAATATGAACATTGAAATTGGTCTTGGCTTCCACCAAATTTTGTAATTGGAAAGATATAATCCACTGAACGTGTTGCCTATTTGTGATCATTATACTGATTTACAGTGATTTAAAGCTGGTTGACCACTGGAGATCAAATTTAGAAGTATAGCATGCAAACATGCTACCTAAAACTGGGACAGAAATACAACTTAGCTTGCTTTTAAAATTCCACAGTTATGTGATTGACAGGTCTGTGAAGGAAAGTCACACCCTGCTTCACTGTGATCTGGTTTCACGTTTATCCTCCTGGGTTGAGTCCAGAACAAACAAGGTGTGTGCTGTCAGTGTTTACATACCACACAGGTCCATGATTGGCAGTTGGCAGGCAGTTTCCTCTGGGGAGATGATGACACATCCTACAGCTGTAACATTACACACTTACTGCACACTTAAACATGTTTTAGGCTCTTAATAAATTCACTTAATGTCCCAAAAGTCAACATCTACCATGTCTTTACCCTGCAGTGTGGGTATTCTTTGGAGCATGACGTAGTCAACTGAATTCTAATAAGCTATTGCTTTAGTGACAAAGTCCATGTAAATAACTGATAAAACTTGATGACTGTTGTTTTGTACACATCTTGCTATCTCATTTTTTAAAAAGCTACATTACCCTTCAATTTGCCAGAAGGATCTATATTCAGAATAAAAAGTAAGTAAATCATTCATAAGTGTCAACATATAATAAAAATACAATCCACCTTTTCCTCTGGTTCCGAAGTTACTTAGATTAAGACTAAAGTGCACAAAAGTACTGAATCTCCCTTTTAACGTCATTTATCAGCCTAAAAAGTTTACTTAAATGTGACAATTCTGCAGTAGTGGAATAACTTTCACCGACACTGTTTCTTCCTTTTAGTTTTCTTATTCCTCCAAGGACTTTGGTGGTTCTAGTGCCCTGTATTTTATGAAAGTAGGCTGACAGGAAAGAGGGGAAGACATGGGTGGCAAATGTTGCCAGCGCCGGGAGTCGAACCCGCAGCAGCCGCAACAACGACTAAGGCCTCCATACGTGGGTGGTGCTAAGCCCCTAGGCCGCTACAGCACACCCATACCGACACTATTTCCAAGTAGTCATGCTGTGTATGACTTTCTACTTGCCTTTCAGACATTGATGTGATGTGTTTTACAGTCCTGTGACTGCAAAACAAGCCCAAATCCTCAGTTTTGCACCACTGTCCCTTGTGCCACAAGGAAGTTTGTTTCATTTTCTCCAAACACTGAGTTGTACATTATGGTCAAACAGAGTTTTTATGCTCCCATCTGCATAAAAAAACTGACCTGGAGGTTCTGTGGTTCATTGAGATGCATCTTTGCAATCCTCGATTGAAGGCAGGCTTGCACCTTCAAACTTGCCAAACAAACCAGGCATGTTCAGTCTGTTGAGACTCAACTCTTGAGCTATGTTTGCAGTTCATTTCACTGTTTGACCTGAGGGGGGATTTTATTGAAATTCCTATTCAACTTGTTTGCCTCATTACAGCAGCTTCAACAAGAAACTAGAACATGCAGAAAGAACATTCATATCATTCGGTTTTTGAGTCACATTTACAACTATTTAAAAAAGCAAAGCAACAGGAAACATGCAGATGCAATTTATGCGTGTAACCCAGTGGTTCCCAAAGTGTGGGGTGCCCCGCCCCGGCAGTGCCGCCGAGCCAGTATTGGGATGGGAGGTGCAGGAAGCGGTAGGGATGAATAAAAAAAACAAACAAAAAAAAAAAAGTGTTTCGCTGTAAATATAGTTTGTAGTGTGTTGTGTTGCAACCTGAGGAGTGGAATAAACTTCAGTGGAGTTTGAAAACAAAATATGTGTATAGGCTTATGTCTGGTTGAACGATATGTGTGCCCAGTTTATTTATTTTTTCTTTTTTGGAGGGGATTTTATTGTAATCCATAGGGAGCCCAGAAAATCTTTGGGAACCACTGGTCAGACCAATGCTATTATTTACATAAGTGCAATTCTGTCTAATCTAATTGCCATCTTTTGAGATGTATGCCTCACATTGCACCTTTTCAATTCCTTTGTAAAAATGCATAAAGATTTGATTTGATCTGAATTTATCTCACTCTTTGGTGCTGGGAGTCTCACTTTCATTTCAAATAGTTCAATTTCACTTTCGCCTAACATGTTTTAAAAGACGTTTGTGTGTACAGTCAGAGTTTGACACTGGAAATATTTTGGAAATGTGCCTGAAAAATCAAACATTAAAGCCACTTGCACCAGTACTGTAATTTCTCATGCATCTTCTCTTCTAAAACACTATCTTGCCTTTTATAGCCATCTCACTATAAATTCACATAAACCAAAACTTTTCACTAACGTTGTGTCATTATTGAGTGTCATCTGTATTCATGTTCACATGTAAATATGGGTAATATTTGTGAATCACTTGGAGAAAGATTAACATTTCTTTTTAAGCCTTAGCTTATGGACCTAAATATCTTTACTTAATTAGTTCTAAATGATATGTTTGACGCTGCAATGCACACTGGCAGCTTTACAGTACGGCTGTGTTCAGTGGTTTTGTAATCTCTTTGTCATTTAGGCTTCCTGAATCAATGACTCAAATGTTTCCCCAGATGTGTTGTGCTCGAAGAGAGCCACTTTAATCACAGCAGTGATTCATACTATCACTGTCACTCAGGCATGTTGATAAGTTAGGAGACGATTTGTGTCAGATGAGTTTTAATAGGTGTTTAAAAGAGTAATTCATGACTACTTGTCACAACCAGTTTATGAAAAACAGACCTGAAGCTCCCCTACTGTTCCAATGAAGAACAAAATGCCTTCTGCCACAATCATAGACTCATCTTGCAACTAGAATACCTGTTATTATCTCTGACAGGTATGAAGACCTACTGCCTAGTTTTTCTCTGCTCCCACATGTCAGATAATTTCCACAGGTCCACCTTTTAAAAAGAAGAAAGAAAAAAGAAGGAAACATGCCACCATGCTGTACTAGCTTCAGGTGTGTCATCTAAGAATTTACAACTAAACCTGCTTCAGTATATCATTATTTTTCCATTTCTGTCTTGTACGGTTATGCTTTATATTTTTAGTGACTTTGATATAAATACAAAGTTAAATCTGGCATTCACAAGTTCAAATGGAAACAGTATTTTCACATTGTTTAAAAAAAGCTCAATAATTGTGTTTGTGGAGTTGAAAAACACCTAAGTCACAACCACATTTTTAGGAAATGAGACTGACTTCCTTTGGCAGTCAAGTGACAGTCCTCATTTTCAAGTGAGGAGGACAAAATTAACTTAATTGAGAGGTACTGTCCTTTGAAAAAAAAAATCCATTCATCCTACCATTCAGTATCATGCGTTTACTGCTGCTGGATCGTCGTCTACAACTAAATCACTGTCTGAAAGAAATTCCAGCAAACATGTAATTTCCTTGAGTTGCTTCTCAGTGCTGGCTATAAATCTTTGTCTGGGAGCCCCTTGTCTTCTTGGAGTCTAAGTAAAGTGGGCTGGTTGACAGAAGGAAAACTGAAGTGTGGGAGGTGAGAAAGGGGAAGTAGGGGTCCATCCTTATCTGATCTAGACCACTTTGGAAAGACACCTGTGCATCCAGGTCAATATATTACCACCTAAGTAGCAGTAAATCCCCCTTCAGGTTTAGTGTTAGAGGTGGGCAGGACTTAGACAGCTGCAGGCAGGAAGTTAGGATGACAGGCAGGGATTTATTTAATTTAATGGGTAGAGAAATTTAACAAGGGTGGGAAGCAGATAACAAGCTGGTTTAGGTTGAAAACTGAAAATTACCTGGATGTTCCAAAAGTTTAATAAATCAAAATAGGAAATTATTTATTCATGTAATGTTGAAATTAGACTTCTTCATAAGATATTTTATCCTTCAAAGCAATATTGTGCATCATTTCATTCAAGATATGATTCTAATATCTTCCAAATGATACACAAAATTTTAACAAGGCAACACAAAGCTTTTATTAAAACAAGGTTAAGTTAGTACTACAAGGTAGAATAGCTTTAGTGCTTTATCTTTTTATTGTTTAATCAAAATGTGGTTTTTTTATTCAGAAAAGAGAAATTAAAAAATAATGTCTGTCTTTGTTTTAATGTATAAATAAACTTCTTTTTATTTGCTGTCTCTTCAGACAGACCTGTAACTCAGCGTAACAGAGGTGAACACATTTGAGTACAAAGAACCAACATGGCAGCCCTGTGGGCAAGTAAACAAACAGCAGAGAGCAGGGAGGCGTTTAGCAGCTAATTGTCTTCACTAGGGAGCTGTGATGGTCCCAGTTAAAATCTCTATCATACCCCCACACTTGGGGGTTGGAAACATACGCTGCAACAGGAAAAGCCCCAGGCCACAGACAAGGATTCACCTGGACGCACACATGAGACTGAACACGCACACACTGTCTGTGCTGCAAAAAATACGAAGAAATACTTGAAGACTCCTTAGCGACACACCTGGAGACACAGAGAGTATCTATCACCACAAGCACCTGAGCAGCCCCCCTCCTTATGAAACCTGTTAACACCTGAGGAGCAGAATAAACATCCTGTGAGCTTGTCCAGCAGGGAAGATCAGCATATCAAAGAGATTCACAGGATAGCTCAGTGAACATTTACCAAATTATTCCAAAAGAATTAAGGTAATGCTGATTACTCACTTCTAGATCAATCGACACATTACTGAATCTATTAAATAAAGGCATTATGACACCAAACAAGGTGTTGCACATTATTTGCCACTTCCCAAAGAAGACTTTATCTTGCTGGGAAAAAAACCAGCAATAAAGCTCTAACTCAGTATACTAATTAGGGTATTCTCACTCATTTTGCAGCTTAAAATAATTTTAGATTAACAGAAATATAATGAAAACTATAAGGCTGATGAACATGACTTTACCTGTTATTCATGCTTATTAACGTTCTCTCATAGGTTTATTGACACATGCCTATAAAGCGACAATAAAGCTCCTCTGCACACATGATGTTTTATCAGTTTTCTCACAGAAGCATATCGTCATAACAAATCCTTGAAGTGTTCCAACATAAACAGCTGAGGTCAGTGTCTCCACCCTGACTGCTGTTTTTCAGACACATAGCAGTCAGCATTAAAAATTGGAACTTTATCAATAATGGTAGCATACTGCTTGCCAAAGAGGAAACCAAAACAAAACATAGCAATTTTAAAATCACATGCAACTAACCACCATCTGATGAGAAGTCAAATGTTGTTATGCATAAAACTGTTGAAAACTGACGTTGGCAAATACTACAAGGAGTATCTATAAAACTGAAACCAACTTATTTGGGCGACCGGTTAATTTTCTCTGTTGCAGATTTTGACCAAAATGGTAACTTAATTGAAGACTGATACTTCTGATTAGTTACAGAAATCAACTATCATAAAAATGTACAAATCTGACCTATAAGTAAATGTAGTTGCGTAATATTATATACTGTTGTACCCAGTTCATATTTATAATAATAACTGATTCAGGTCCCATAAGAAATTCTAATCACAGAGTAAAACAAAATCCTTGTAACCTGTTGATATAATTATGTTTACTGAGTCATAAAACATAATTTCCTGATATTAGATAACACAACATTACATTAAATCATGGGTTGCAAAAGGGGACATAAAATCTTCACACGCATCGATAAATCAATCCACGATTATTACAGAAAACTGCAAAAGAGCTCGCAACCTGTCCAGGACGTACCCCACCTCTTATCCAATGGCAGCTGGAGAGCGACACTTTAGATGCAACTATGGGATGTTTAAACCTATCAAATTATAAGCATAATTTATTTAGAAATTTGTTGTCAAGTATCCACTATTCATTGCTAAGGGATATTTAACCAAACAATCTTTGGATGTGAGTATATTTGTGCTTGCAGTTTTAAGTTTGACACAGTGTGAATTAGAGAAAATCCATAATACATTGAAAATTTATGATAAATTGAAACTTGTTCAACAAAAATAAGACATAAAATAACAAAGAGCTTTTCATTACATATGTTCTGAATATTATTCATACTGAAAAACAGGGGGAAATAGTTCTTAGTTGTTCAGATTGAAAATTTAAGATTTAATAACTATTTCAGTTCCTGTTTGGTGTCTCAAATGTAACTGAAACTGAACTTTTTACCTGTTTTCCTCCTGACTTTAAAAATTAAGTGGTAAGAGCAAAACTACTTGGATAAAATGCAACAAAAAGTTAAATCTGAAACTGGAACAAAAATGAAGTATTGACTACACTGCATCACATTCAAACTTTTGAAAGTCAGCAGGTAATTTGTAATATTTCACACTGAACCAGAGAGAGGTAAAAATGAACAAAGAGTAAAAACATCCTCTGAAACATCCTCTTACTGTGGAGTTTTGAGTCCACCAAAGACGTCTTTGTCTCTCAAACGTTTGCGTGGACACGTCCACCGTTCGACATATTGGATTATTCTTATTCGGCTTGAAGATGTGGAGGTCATTTACATTCAAGATCAGGTGGCAGCTGAGGTCATGCTGAGACACATTGTCCATCAGAATCTTCGTCAAAGTCTTGCTGGACCTCCTGCTGCCTGTTTCACAGTAATATATGAGGTGTTATTTTATAATCAAGATGGATATGGAGAAACGTGTTTGTCTGGACAAAACTTTACTTTCTGGGCATGCAAAGAGACAAGCATCCCCTCACTGCAAAGAGAAGTGAACAAGAGGAAAATAAATAAATGCTGGAATGAAGGGAGGATTGAGTTTCTTCTCATGTGAAGATGGGCATTGTTAGATGACATTCCCTTTGAAGAGTTGCTAATAAAGACATCAGGTTTGGCCACATGCCATCAGTGTTGGTGTGTCTGATCTGAGGAGAGTGTCAGGATCCTTCCCATCACTTGTTTGATGAATGTCTTGAATGTCTCTTTCGCTGACACTAATGAACACTTTGTGATTCTTGGCTGTAAAAGGGAGGGAATAGCTGATGACAGCACAGAAACTATTCAACACTGAAAATTAAGGCAAATTACATCTTTAACAAAAAAAAAAAGTTATTTAAATTGATTTGACTGAGACCAGTAACTCCTTGGAAAACTTTGATTAGTTACTGTTTTAGATGTTAAACAGTCCTTTAGTTGGACCTTATTATTTTACCATCTTAAATGCTGCATACTGAACAGAACCATTTGGACAATATCCTGACCAATGATGACCAATGCTATTCTTTTCAGTGCTTGGAGTTTATCACATTTTTTTTGTCTTCTGTTTATCCACCTGCTTTTTGAGAAGTGATGCCGAGTTCTGCACTGATGAAAACATGATTTTTTTAGGGCTGTCCTCAGGAGAAGGCAAGCCTGGAGATTGTTGGAAACATATAAACAAGTAGAAGCTTTATTTGTAGCTCCTGAACCACAAAGAGGTTCTGGATGCACAGAAAAATGCACAGAAAGTTCACATAACATGTGAAGAAGAGAGTGCAGGTAGATTAATGTGAAAGCATTTACTTTATGGAAAATGAAAGGTAGCATCCCAGAGAAGGTCAAAGTCCAAACTCACTAGCAAACTCTTTTCCCTTTAGAGCCTTTTATCAAACTGAAAGAGGATCAACGCTCCTTGGAAAACCTGCTGGAAACCTAAAATCCCCAAGAGACAAAATCTGAATCCTAACTGACCTCCTGGTGTTGAAATTAACGTCTATCAGAGGCTTGTTAGGACAGATGAATCTAAACTGAATAATGTAAGGATATTTTTACTATGACAACACAAATCTTCACTGTTCTATCAACACCTTGCATCTTCTATGTCTCCTGGGTGTTTTTGGTGAGTTGTTGCCCAATAAGAAACCTCATGGTAACACACCAGGCTCTCAAAACAAACAGAATTTAGCCGTTTTCAGCAGTTCAGACATGCAACTGCAGATATTTTTGCCTCCCAGCAAAGTTCTACTTGGTTGGTATGACTTCATTAGGTTAGATTGGAAAGGGACACCATTTACAGTTCCAGACTGTTTATGTATGATATATGGAAACACAGAGTTTGGGGATTTTTTTTATCATGGTGGTTGTTAAACTAATATTTCTCCAGAATCAATTTTGCTATCACTATTTTCAGCTGAATTGGAGCAGTTGGTAGCACTGTTGGCTTGCAATAACAAGGCCTGGAGTTGGAATCACCGCTGTGGGTCTTTCTGAATCAAGCTTGCATTATCTCACCAAGCGAGAGTGGATTGTACTCCAGCTTCCTCAAACTGTTCAAGAACATGACTGTGTTGTTAAATGGTTTCTCTGAATTACCCTTAAGTAGGATTGAACAAGCTTACAGGACTTAAAATGTGCATAGCTAACACCTTCGGAGGTCTAATGGAGTTTAGGTCTCGGTGGGTCGGAGCTGTTTCTCCAACAAAATCAGGATTAGCTGGTGATCACAAATAATATTGTTGTTCCTGGATGTCTAGAAGTAGAACTGAGTTTGGCTCTAACATTGTCTTAATAGAAGTTAAAAATATTGCATATTGGAACTTTAAGCTGAGCTTCATACGTTCACAACCAACTTCGATTCTGGTATGAGTGATTTTTTGTTAGTGAGATTTTTAAATCAATTTCTGTTTTGAACTTTTAGACATACCTCTTCCAAGTGAATAATATAGAGTACATTGTACTACTAGTACTACAATGTACTAGTAGTACATTGTTCTAGTGGATAGTAGTAATAAACATAACTTATTTTTGATCTGATAAACAACGTGAAATCCGAAGGAGCTGATTCTGGATTTGTACAAAGCTTTATAATCTGTTGTAATGTGATATTCTGACACATTTACCTTGAGCTTTTTCTCTGTTCTTGGAGCATCAGCATCTGTTTTCTCTCTGCTCTTCCAGAGTTCAGCATTTGATCCACTTCTTTACACATCAGACAGTTTAGTTATTAAGTTAATGCTAAACCTTTTGATGCAGGTACAGTTCAAAGAAATCCTTGAAAGCCTAATTCCAACATAACTTTTATGTCCATGACAAGTGCATAAACTTCCGACCAGAACTGCTCATCGGCCGCTAACAGACGTGATCAGACAGACACCTGAAAGATTTCCGAGTGAAACATAGACTCATTGGCCTGTAATTGAGCAAATTCTTGTAAATCAAAGCTGAAAGGTTTGCAGGGGACTCCCACGCACCCGTGAGGGACCCCTGGGGGGTCTTCAGCCCTCAGACTGGGAACCACAGTCACCCTCACCCAAGTTGTGAATTAGTGTTTGAGGCCGTGCAAGCCAACAGGTATCCCCTAAACGGTAATTTATGTGCTGTTGTGGAGGACAAATTGCTGCAGGAGGTACACCATTAGCTAAGCTGCATTTCACAGCAACGTGTTTTTACCTGCAGCACTGCTATGCAAAAAATGTCGTAACTCCGAGCCGGACTGCCGGGGGCTTGGGCTTTACAGGTAGTAGTGAGGGGGAAATACAAAATAGAAGATGTACTGTACACCCTGCCAACAGCAACTCGTTAAAAAAGTACATATACATATTTTCTGATCACTTTTTTTTTTATGTTATTAAGAAAATATTTTAAACTTTTAAGAGGGTGTGTATCACTCATTTCACTTTTTTACATTGGAGAGAGTTGTGTCTTCTCATTTAAAAATCCCAATACACAATAAAGCAATTGTTAGAAGTGAAAATAAATTAATGGTTTAATTTGGATGGAATGGAGTCTCGTTCAGGTATGAAGGTGTTAATAATGTGATGTGCAAGGAGCCGGCATAAGAGATGCCACGATGAGGGAGATGATCATATTATTAAGTTGTTGTCAAAGCATAAAAAAGTCAAAACAGTATCAGTCCGTGACTAAGATTAGAATGTTGAACATACTCTTTCAGACCCAAAGAGAGTCAAGAGCCACTGGGATGCTGTAGAGATGGGTTCGATCTACTGGCATAAACAGCCATATGCATAGAATATACAGTGAATGATAGCCATGTGGATAAAAATGCCCTGTAGATGTTAGAGGTTAGAGGACAATAGACTGTTACAAGATGACAGAATAGCAACAGTTTCTCTAATAATCACTTGTTTCAATCTCTGAACCTACAACATATAGACAGATAGCAGTAGAAGACCACAGTGTGCCACTCCCGTCAGCTAAGAACAAGATATTAAAGGCATAGGGGCCAATTCTGTGAGCGCTTCAGGGTTGGAGCACACAGGAAGATGTCAGAGCACCCACATGCGCCAGGCAGTCTACACTTCTCATTGATTTGTTAATGGCCGTAGTAACAAGTCCATACTTGCAGGACTTGTTACTGTATGGACAATATATATGATTGGACAGGACAAATTAGCACCATTGTTCTATGTATTGATTGGGACAAAACCCTACTGTTCCAATGCATAATGTGCACAACTCTGTTACAAAAATGGTTGTAGCGCCTTTATTTCTAAATCAATTTCTGCAAGATACAGGTAGAATTAAAGCTGAGAAAATTACAGATGTTTTAGTAATACTGCTGCTGATCATGTCCAAGCCTTTTTTTTTTTTTTTACTACAGTTGTGATGGTTACACATGGCAGATGAATACACCATGGCAGAAATCATCTGGAACGACCTCTGCAGTCACGGAATCTCATTTTAAAAGGAAACCTTTGGATGTGTTGGAATCGTAGATTGTCATTGCAGATTTGTAGCCAACAAACCTTCAGAGCTTGATTCTTACAAAAGACTAGCCTTTCTGAGGAATGTTTCCAACAAATTTTTGAATCAATACCAGAAAGAGTTAAGATAGTTCTGTTGGCAAAGATGAGTCTGACATGTTACTAGCAAGGTCAGTTTGATAAGGTGAATGGTAAGAGTATTTTAACTCATATCAGAAAAGTTGTTA
Organism: Poeciliopsis turrubarensis; assembly: GCA_010277015.1. Lineage (NCBI taxonomy): Eukaryota > Metazoa > Chordata > Actinopteri > Cyprinodontiformes > Poeciliidae > Poeciliopsis > Poeciliopsis turrubarensis. Next base: position 217,659 of record VMRN01000039.1, read on the forward strand.
AAAAAAAAAAAAAAAAAAAAAACATTTACTGGACAGTGAGTAAAGTAAAGTAAAAAAGTTGATTGGAATGGATTCTCAGGCAGCCATCCAGAAAGGATGGATTTTGGGTTCCTGTTTATTAATTAGATCAGAACAAAGGGCTCACAATTTGTTCAGTCTGCAAAGCTCTTTGTAGCATTTTGAGATAATTACATCTTGTATTTTTTTTCTTCTCTCTTAGATTGTAAAATACTACCCTCTTAAGAAATGTGAAACCCTTTTCATTCTTATTCAGATTTTTCAAATTTACTTGATAAATAAAGTTAAAATGTTTGTGAAAAAATTAATTAGGATGTGTTGTAGTCACGAAAACTAAAATAACAATCAGAACTTTTGACGTCAAGAGAAAGAGGGAATCTGTAACGGTGATTAAAATCCTGATTAGTGCCTCTCAGTTCAAAAGTGCATGAATAAACAGCAGGAACATGAAAAGAAGTCTGATTGGATTTAATCTTTGGTTTTCACCACTTCACAAATGATTTGTTACTGCAAATATTCCAAATGCATAAACTGCTTAAACAGAGCCTAAAGACCCAATTAAAAATGTTTTATTTGCCAAGTCGACTGTTAGGTCTGGATACAGCACAACTCCATGAGCTAAATGCTCCCATTAGCTTTTGAATATATACATAAAAAAATGTCCTAATAAAAGTTTTAAGAAAACAATCTTTGAGAATTCCTAGGCACTTAGCAATGTTTTTATCAGTAGTGTTCATTCTTTATAACCATAGTATTTGAATAAGTGAGTTATGTGGTGGAGTCTCGTCTTTTTCTAAACAGGATCAACTTGTAAACCTGTCTGCACTCTAAATCTTCTTTGTGTTTGTGAATCATTGTGACTGAAGCTGTTTAACTCCACCAGCAGTGACACGACAGCTCATAAGAAACAGCATGGCGCCCTCCAGTGGTCACACAAAGGCCAACAATATATTTCTCTACCTGCGCAAACACAATGTTGCAACAAAAAAAAAAACAAAAACAAAAAAAAAACACAGCGTTAATATATTGTTTAGAAAAACTTATGTATTAACCTGACCTGTATCTTCAACAAGATGGAGGTATGAAGGTGAGCTTTTCAAATCTAAGAACACTGTACCAACTGTTAAACATAGTGGTGGTAACATCATGCTGTGGGCTGTTTTGATGGCAATGGTGGGACTGTACTGTGCAGCATTTGGATATAGAACTACATCCAGATTCAGTATTCAAGCACAGTGGCTCCAAGCACATATCCAAACTTGTTTTGAATGAATTAAGGAGGCTAAAAATAAACTTCCCAAAGCATTGATCTAAATAATTGATTGCACAAAGTCAAATTCTAAAATTTTCAAGAGGATTTTTCAAAAGCTTTTTCAGCAATTAAAATGGTGATTATAATATAAACAATTCAGCAGGTGATATGTAGCTTGAAGAAACATAGTCAAATTCAGGCATTTTGAAGTATTCCAAGTTTTCTGATTTTGCTGTACACAGATTCTGTGATGGTGTTCGCCGACCGCGTGTGTTTGTGTTGTCACGTGAAATGTCTGTCAGATTTGGAGCTTGAGCTTCCAGCAGCAGCGAAGCAGCCAATCAGAGTGTGACAGACGAACGACAGCCCGGCCATCTGTAGGTGGACTGATGCCCACACAAAACACACGCATACACCAGCGATGACTCACAGACTGGAGGAAATCAAAGAACCAAAATGTCTAAAAATATAAAACATCATAGATTTCTGTGTTTTCTTGCGTTTCATTTATTTTTCTGAGAATAAAACTAATCAAAACACAACGACAAAGCAGGGAGTTCTGATTTCTGTCATGCAGTGTTCACTGCAGCCAGGTTGCCACACAAAGATGGAATCACCTTTCTGTGATTACTCTGCCTCATTTGGCCTGAGGTATAAACAAACACTGCATCTGTTTAGGGGCCCACGCCATGCTGAGGGAACTGAATTTCATATGAGCCACATTTATAAACAAGTTGCTTAAATATTAAATAAATGTTTTATAGTTTAAAGAGCATATTTTGATGCATATGCAGTATATTTTTCAATTTTTGTCTGAGCCATCGTCACAAGCACGTCATGTTTTTACACAGAGAAAGAGATAGTCTGTTTTGGGGGTTTTTTTTGGTTGATTTTTTAAAAAATAAAGCAATAAGCTTTGATGCTGTTCAAAACACATCGTTTCTTAGAATTTCATTCTGTAGTTTTACTGGAAAAGGTTGTTGGAATCCAGCTGAGCATCATGTTTCATCCAGATGTTGGAGAACTTCAGCATGTACAGAAAATATAAACTTTTGTTCAGACAAGCATGTTTGCCCATAGAACACCTGAATGATGTGAGGAAAACAATTTCCTAACAGGGAAAGACCTACACTTTAATACTACAAACCTGAAGGAATCCTCTCATCCCAAAACTTGCTGAGATTAGGAGAGTTCACAATAGAGAGAAACACAGTGTCCACTGGTTATTTTGTTTTGCTAAAACAAAAAAGTTTAATGTTCCGAGATAATCTGTTTCCTGATGCTTTTTCTCAGCATGGCCCCTGTGGGTTTTATTAGTCATGCAGCGAGCATGATTATAGGAACTCATCCCTCAAGTTTATCTTTGATTTTTTTGTTAATTGCTCCATAATCGAAGCAAAGTCCCCCACGTTCATTAACGCCGGCTGAAAATTAAGTGCTGCCATCACATCTGCTCGTCGTGTGCCCTCAGCATCTATAAATACGTGTGAACTCTCAGACGCTCTGAACGCTTTCCATGATATGATATGAGTGCGGAGATGCAGCTTTATAATAACTGAGCAGGGAATTAAAAAAATCAGCACGAAGCCGCAGCACAGAGTGCTGCTGGGGTCTATTTGTGGAGGAGTGGAGGTGTTTCTCCTCCCTCACTTCCAACAAAAGGTGAAAATTGCACCCAGAGGGGAAAAGCTTTGCAGCAGGGGGAAGGTGTAGATCCACCCCGTCCAACTCTTTGTCTCTGTCTGAATCTTTGGCTCTTTCTCTGAAAACCGCAGCTGCATCGTCTGAGCGGGTTTACATCCTCAGGGACCCCAATAAGGAACTTCAGGGAGCAGTGAGCTGCTGATATCCAGCAGCTGAGCAAGGCTGAGCTCATCAACACGTGTTAAAGCAAACTGTTACACCAGTTCCAGCATAAGCTTCTCAGCAGGACAACGACCCAGAGTAAACATCTGAGGTGGCGTGTGCCACAACATGGACCGGCCTCAGTGCAGCAGCAGCAATTTCTCAGGGAACACATTCATAAAAACAGATCAGAAAGCCTCTAGTTAATCTGGACGCTGATTAGTCCAGATTATTCTGGTCTAATCCAGATTACTAATCGAAATTTTTCCTCATGGAGGAGAGGAATACTCGATGACCAGAAACCATCGTCAACATAAAGCACAACAAGCCTGATTTTAATGTTTCAAATGGAAACAAATGGAAGCATTTGTGGATGTATTTTAAGGCCAGTCAAACACTCTGACATCATAAAAAAAAATCTAGAAATCACAAATAAATTAGCTGAGATATCATGAACTCTGGAGCTCCATGAAACATTTAATCTTTAGGTATTTTGAGATGCCTGATGGTGCTCCATTAATCTGTCAACTATGTCCAAGTACAAACACAATTAAACACAATTAAGCCAAAAGGCTGGCATTATTACAGGAAAATATGCAATTGTTATTTTTTTTGATGAAAATTGTAATGACATTTTCAATTTAAAAAAAAAATCACAATTTTCTTCTTTCCTTAGCATTACATAATGGCCTTTAGTATTGTGCATGTTAACTAATATATTGTATATAGTCGCATCAGCAATTAACAGCAGATCTAGTAAAAAATGTAAATTAGGAAAACTAACATGCCTGCAGTTTTCAACATTTTTCTGTCTAGCCATTCATGTCTCCCCTCATGGAAGAAAACATGCAAAATAAAGTTCGTTTCCCAGCTGAAATTATTAGGTTGAGCTTCAGCTACATTCACCAAAGAAAACAAACTCAACAAACTCTTTGATTATTTATTTTTTTTTAAATAATTAGAAATCAAGTCATAAAAATGGGACACAAGAGTCAGATTTATAAAGACATTTTTAACTTACTCTGGCTTTTCATACAAAGAATAAAGTAAAAAACACAATCCTAGCTTTTCAATCAGAAATTAAGAGTTTCACTTCACTCAAGATTTCCAAACTTATTCTCTTCCTTGTAACAGCATCAGCAGGAAAACATAAGCAATTCAATGAAGAACCTGTTCTGATCCACCAGACATTTGATCATTACTTCAAATAAGGTAAATGGCTAAAAAAACCCCCTCCTCATTTGGAACTATAGTACAATGCTCATGCATGCAGGGCCCTGGGTCCAAACTAAAAACTAAAACCAGACTTGGAGTCTGAAAGTACCGGAGAGAGAAAAAAACCTGCCAGCAGCATGGGTTAGGAACTCCTGATCCTAATGCGTCACTGCCCAAAGACAGTCTCAAGGTAATATGAGGCAGAAGGGTCCTTTGAATCTGGCGCTCGGATCATGTACCTGGGCATGGTAACACCATTGGTTCCTTTATTTCCACTTCAGTTTGTAGATATTCGCTACAGTGACCCTGAAGCCACCAAGTCCGCTAACTCAGGAGACACCACGGCGTCTGGCTCTGATCACACTCCAGTTTGGTGTTGATGATGGTGCAGGGAGCGCCGCTGATGGTCAGCTCCTGTCGGGAATCCACCTGGTACTGGAGGTTCGTCAGCCCACCGTCGGGATCCACCTTAAACTGCTCCTGAAGAAAAGAGGAGGAGGAGTTATGACTCATTGCCAAGCTAAAAAGGTGAGATCAAATTGACAACGCCCCAATCAGATTTTTCAAGATCAATCATAATTGTTGGTTTTGAATGAAGTCTGTAACAGATAAAAAAAAAGGAAAATTGTGAAGGAGATCCATCAACAGTAAGAAATTACAAGATTATTTTTTTTATATGTGTCCAAACATTTGTCCCCAATCTTTATCTGAGTTTTATAAAAGTAAATTTCTGATTTCAAGATCTCTTATCAAACTTTTTGTTTTGTTGTCCCTCAATTTGAGTAATTCTCTCTTACCTGTTTCTGAGCTGCGACCCTTTTCTGGTCCCTCTTTCTCCAGGCCGGGTCATGGATATGAAGAAAGGTTTTATATCCCGTTGTGATGCCACTTGGGCGGAACAGCTGCCCAAAAAATTTAAAATGAAACCAACCAGAAAAGATCTTCAGAGATTATTGTAATGAAATGTCTCCTTTCTCTGTCAGTGATTTGTACCTGTAACTCTGCTTTTCTGAGCCTTCTGTAGAACTCGTCATCCTCTCTGCCCCAACCCCAGAACCGGTTCGACATCCCATTACACTACACACACAGAAGATGATGAGCAGCTTGAAAAAAAGCAAGCTTTCTTGGGTTAGTTTATCAATATTCCATTTCTGCAGCACCGCAACATTAAAGTTAAAATGACATGCTGTTATGCTTTCTTGATCTGAGTCAAACATGCAGCACAGTTTTTTTTTGTTTTGGTTTGTTAATGAACCTTCTTCAATGGGGAACAACACCATCTGGTGGACATATTATGTCCCACCACATAAAAAAACAACATGATGTGGATTGAAATTTGTAAAGTTGAGGAGAACATTGTGGGGGAGACATTCGTACAGTAAAACAAATACTGCCAAACCTTCCCCCCTAATGTAGCTCGTCTTGCCTCTCTGAGGCACAATAACTTTAACAACAAGCAGCAGCTCCGTACCATATGATAGTGCCTCTTTGTGAGTAGCAGGATTCCTCCCACGTAAGTCTTGTAATGGTAGAGCGGATGCAGCTCCGGCGAGGCGACATGGAAGGGTCCCTCTTTAGGGAAGCCATAGTCCAGGGCCTCGTTGAGGGGCAGCAGGTCCACGTCATGCATGGCCAGGTAGTCCGTGTCATTCCCGCTCTCCATGTAGCCCACATTGATCAGAGACGCTCGGTTGAATCTGGAACAAGGAGAGAAAAAAAAAAAAAAGAAAAACATTCAACATAGACAGGTGAAGTTCCTCTCTCTACTCCTTGTTCAGGATGAAGAATTGACCTTTCACCAATTTATAATGCACGATTAGCTTAATTTGACTGACGTTTTAAGTAATAATCTGACATAGCTCGAGGTTGTTAACTGGTGCTTTTATTGGCGCCACTGAATTCAAAAACTGTTCATAGGTGCAGTAAAACACTTCCTGAAGAGTTTAAGGGGAGCTGTAGAATCAGAGATTGAATAAATTTTACAGCATTCTGCTTCTGACTCATACAAGTTAAGGCTGTTCTGGGTTTAAAACAAACAAATAAAAGTTTACTTAAAAATAAAAACTAAAAGAAAAGCTCAGAGACTCAAGGTTGTTAACATTTATCCTATGAATGGAGATGAGCTCTCACCTGTAGTGATCCACCTGGTTGATAATCAGGATCTTATGGCGGATCTTCTTCTTCTTGAGAAATTTGTGCATGAATGGAACGAACACCAGCAGCTCTTCGAAGCGTTCTCTGAAGGGAACCACAAGTGCTAGCTTGTGAGGACCCCAGCTGGGGTCATCCGCTGCGGATGCCTGTTTCTCAGTGGGACAGGGTGGAGGCGGCGGCTGAGGGTCGCGCCGGTCGTGAAGCGTTGCTGAGGACATGTCACCCGAACAGCTGAGCTGCAGCCACAGCAGAGAGATGAGCACCAGCACCATGCAGAGGCCAAACAGCTTGTAGATGGTGCATTTCCCTGACAGAAACCTGAAAAGAGCAGAACAAGAGGCCATAAAAGCTTCCCCTTGGATTGTTTGTTTAACACATGAAGCAAAATAATATTTAAAAAGGTCAACATTACTCAAAAGTCAAAGTCAAGGTCAAATCTGCATTTAGAGTTCCTTGGTAAGCTGAACCTCAAGAGGATATTTTGATCTAATAACATATTCAGTAGCAACAAAAACTGCTTGTGTCTTTGTATAATGAGAGTAGAGAAGGAAATGTTCTGTGTTTGTGACTCGACAGTGACCAAAAAGTCTTTGTTAGAATGAACATGTTGCTCAGATGTTTATTGAAAATGTAGATGTTTTCCCAGGGACCACCAAATGCAGCTGGAAACAAGGACCAAACAACTGGGTTAGAACAGCCAAGAACAAATTCTGAGCAAACCCAAACCAAAACACAGTTTGATTGATGCTTTGAGGAAATCTTATTAACCAACACATGCAGTCTCAATGTGGATCTCCAAGCTATATTTCATATTACAAAACAAGACTTCTTGTGGGGTTTAAGTTATGAAATTATCCCAGGCAGAGGTGTGGATAAAAGTACAAACATGTTACAGAACATCAACCAACGGCTCCCAAACTGGGTCTCACGGGTTTAAATAAATTTACAAGAGCTGCAAACGTTTGTAGGTTTGAAAGGATTTTTAATAGTTATGAACATCTGGTTTGGTAGTTTACAAGCGGAAGCTGCTATAAATTTTATGAAACAAGATCTAATTGAATTTTCAAAATGAAGTCATTTCTTCCTGTTGTCTTCAACGATCTAACCAGAGAAAATGAGAGCAAAAGAGAAATATACTACAACAGATTATGATTATTTAGCAAATACGTTTCATGTCTGCATTCCTTTTCTTGATCTATTTTATTAATATCCATGCATCTTGGAGCTTTGAGATGAACTACAGGATTTTTACTAAACATAACACCTTTACAGTCCCCTTAAATAGTTAAAAAATGTAACCAATTTATTCTGAGTCAAATAGACTTGTCAAACAATAACTTCAGCTGGAGTATTGGGTTTCTGAAATTGGACACACACATGAAGGGAGTTGATTTGAGCAACCAGTTAATGTTCAAATTCACTTCTTTCAGGACCAAACAGACCAGAATATGTTGACCTGTTAAACCCAAAATGTATTTTGTGCTTTTATTTTGGATTCTACCTAGAAGCCAACTTCTGTCTTCACTTTATTAGTTAGCAGCTGATGTGCCGTTTTGGACTTTTAAAAGGAAGTTTCCACCAGACACTTAAAGTTTGGTTCATTATTCCAGACAGTAGATTTACTTCAGCTGCTTTTAGTACTTGTGGAAGTCTGAGAACCACAGTTTGAAAACCATTGATTAAAAACACATAGGAAATGTTTACTCACCTCTCATCCTGCTGAGGAACTTTAGAAAGGTCACTTCTTAAACACCAAAAGATAATGTGAATAAGTGAGGCTCTTCTACGTTAATGTTAGTTTAAATAGAACACACTAGGAGAAAAAACACAAAGCCACTCTCAGCTAGGACTTCTATGAATCAGCATTTCCTTGCTCATCAAAGACACATATTAACAGAAAACATTACTGGATTCTCACATCAAGTTTGGATTGTTGCTGTATGGAAGCTGAAAGTCTGCAATCCCCCACGACAAAGTGAGTTTATAGGGTTTTGCAAGGACTCGGTCAGTTGACTAATTCCAGTTTTCAGATACCGTTCAGTTGTGCCGCATAATATTGTGAAATCGTGCAACATTATGCACGATTTCGTGCTGAATGTTGCACGAAATCGGGTTCAACTGGGGTGCAACTGTTGAATATTGAAAACAGTTGTATTGCAATATTCAACAGCTGCAATACAACTGTTGAATATTGCAATGACAGTCAGTTGTGAGAAATGTAGTTTCTTCCTTCTGATCCTCCATCACAATGTCTCGAAATAACCTTTCAACCGATGCGAAGATTTTGGACCTAGTAAGACTTGGAAAATGTGGGCCTATTAAAATAAAACCCCAAAGCATTTACTCAAAGATGCTACTCAAAATAAATAAAGTTTAACTTTATTTATAAATCTGCAACTATTTATGAAAACGTTGTAAATTAATTGATAGAAATATAAGTTTCAACTCAATCGAACTGCTTTGCATTCAGGAGTTCATACATAGAAACATGGTGACGTTTTAAATAATTACTGCATCATAAAGATTCGCCTTTTCGTTTCCTCACCTTCTTTCCTCTTTAAAGTAGAGCACAGGCTTTCTTCTGGATGAATACATCATGTTTTAACCTGTTTTCAGCCTTTGTTTACAGTCTGCTTGCCAATTAAACTCCTTCCAGGGGAAGTCTTCATTCCTCCAGATGTATCTCATCCATCCTGGACCTTTGTGAGGGATCTCTGCTCGGTGAGTTCATGCTGAGATCCGCTTCGTGCTGGAGCCGTTAGCAAGAGGACCTAACGGGCTGCCGCAGCCGCTGTACACGTAGCATAAAGCGGTTCACACGAACCAGAGCTCCGGTGGATCCTCGGTGAATGTCAATCTGCTAAAATATTCCTATCGAGAATATCACACAGTTTTATTGCTCTAAAGAGTCTCATTTTACTAAAAATTAGCCAAGAGGGGACTCGCTTAGGCTAATTAAAATCCGTCTGAAATCACAGAACACCATTTGATATTCGGTCCGTCCTGGATATAAATCCGAAAGCAACAACGGCAGTAAACGACAAAGGTTCCCAGGTTCCATATTATGGAAGTCAATTTTTATTTTGTATAAACAAGAAAAAATACTCTAAAATTAAAAACAGTAGAAGAGGCATTGAAAGTAAGATTTCATTTTTTATTAATTAACAAAATCAACATTGACCCAGACTTTAGTTAGGGTAGTTGGTCCCCTCAGGGACTAATCAAGTAGAAGTTTGGACTTGGGACACTTTTTTCTGTTTCAGTTTTCTGTGGTACACTTCCTGAAATGTTTCGGGATCATTGACCAGTTTAAACCAATCTTCAACATTTGGGACAGATGACCTCAGATTTGACTCTGAAATATTTTGTCACAATAAGGGATTCAGTCAACCCGATTATTGCAAAGTACCTTGGTATTGGCCTATATATCACGCACAAATCATTAGCCCCCAACCACCATGCTTGACTCTTCCCAGTTTTTTCCATTGAACATGTTACTGCACAATCTGGCCAAATACATATATTTGAATTTTATGTTTAAAGAAAATTATTCTAATATTTGTATTGCTCATTCAAATTCAGTTTTGCAAAAACTGATTTATGCTGGATAGTTGTTTAGAAAGAGTAGGCCATCCATTTCCATCCTTTTCTGGGAAACCCCTCCTATGCAGATTGAGATGTTTTTACAGTTTCCCATTTGCACATAATCTTCCAGGAGTGATAAAACCAACTCTCTGTTGTATTGGTTTTATTAATTTTTGCAGTCACATTTCTTTATCTGCTTCAAAAATGCTCTCCCTCAAAATACATTATAGATACAGAATATAAAAACTCTAAACAGTGACTTGAGCTGTTGATGTAAAATTTACAAGGAAAAATAGAAAGCGTCAGTGAGCCAGAACATCTTTCAAACCAAAGGAGACAAAAATCATTTATTCTTAGTGCAACCTCATGTGCACTGATAAAAACAGCTCCACATCTAGCAAAAATAAAACCACCAACTGCTTGAATTTCTATCCCCAGAAAACTGAAACCTAACAGTAAAATACAATCATTTTTAAAGAAAGAAAAACTCTGAAAGTTAAGCAAAAGGACCAAAATATTTGAGGGTGTTTGAATAAACAAAGCTGAGTAATATGCAATGCAAGTTTTTGAGAAAGGGGAACTTTCTGTTTTTTTTTTCCTTTTTCTGTAGCTAAACCCCAAATAACTCACATTTTGTCTGACACCAAATTTCACCAAGATAAAGAAGCATGTTGGGAGTAATTTTACTGAAAGCTCAGGTTCTATAACTAACTTCAAAGTGATCGATTCATGAAAACAGTGCATTCACAAAAAAATGACATTTACCATCAAAAACATAAAAAGGTTGCACAGTTGTTTGTAATGTGACATGTACTATCCCGTAATAAAGAGGGATATAGACCACTGCAGTTATTAACTCAGCCCTCATACCATGGCAGTAGTCCTGTTGAAATCGACAAACAAGCTTGCCTTTAAAACAAACGTGATGGCACTTTATTAAAAGGTGAAAACTAAAAAAATCTCAATGAGTGCCAGAAATTTGCCAAAATTTGGCATTTTGACAAAGAAAACTTTTAAATAAAATTCATAAAAGTTTTCTAACAAGTGTGTGGCATTCATCAAGTTTTGAGGTGTAAAGTTGCTGCCAAATAATTGCACAGATATGTCTGCTAGAGACGCACGCCAATGTTTTAATTGAAAAGTCTCCAAAGCTGATGAGTAGCTATTTGATTCAATCTCAAATACTTCAATTGGAAGGAAATGGAACACAATGACTTTAGGAGAATTCAATTAGAAAAACAAAGAGAAATAACTCAACATGATGTATAAACCTGACTTTAGTTAGCATCTTGAGTGGCCAGTAACACAAAGTGGGAAAAAAAAACAGGAGACACGATAAAATAAATTACTGCAAGGGTGAAAACATCAGTCTTGCACACAACTGAAAGATTAAACTTCTAGTAGTTTGGGAGAGATGTATCCTGGATGTTTGTTGTAGATGGGAGCAACTTAGCAAACCCCTCTCCCCCCAAAAAAACAAAACAAAAAAATAATTCAAGTTTAACCTAGGTGCAGCTGGATTTTTGCCCGACAGCAGCTGCTTTTCTTTCTTTTTTTTTTTACTGCATCCGTCAGTAGATACCAAAAACACACACACACGCTCCTTCGGAAGAGTTACACCAGTTTTTTCGCCTCGAAGAAGCTCTTGAGGTGTCTCATCTGCCAGATACCGATGGCCACCAAGATGAGGGTCTGCACTATGGACCACCACAGGACGCGCTGGTTGGTGCTCTCGCTGGTCTGACGGAAACGCTCCTCACGGTACTGATGACACACACAAACAGTAGGGGGTGATATAATAACATTTCAGACTGATTAATATAAATGACCTCTGCTTTCACTTAGTTACATCTGAATAGCTGTAATTCCATTTATAAAGTCTCAGCTCCTCTGTTGTTTAGTTGAATCTGGCGTCTCATCTTCCTCTTGTCAATATGCCATAGATCCAATATAGAGGTTTGGGTGAGGAGAGTTTGCTGGACAACCATGGCATAACATTTCTGCCTTAACAATTATTTTTTTTTTACTTATAGTTTGCAACATTCCAATATCCTGAGAACCAGATTTTTTGGTCTTCATAAGCTGGAAGCCACACTCATCAAAGTGAATAGCAAAACTGGTGAACTATAAAGTCCATCAAACAAGAATATTACATGAGCTGTATGCTCCATAAAAATCAATTCTTGTTTGCTCTCAAGAAATAAAAATATCACCTAATAAATAATTCTTCTCTGACACAAGTTATTAAGGAACAACCGCTGCCCCTATGGCACACAGATTTCAGGATTTGACTGACCCTCTGGTAGTTCTGCTCCTTCTGGATCTGGTCCACCTGCTCCACCAGCTGCCGCACTCTCAGCTGCAGCTCTGTCAGTTTGTCCTTGGCAGCAATCTCAGCATAGTTATTGGCGTGTTCGCCCACCTGTATGTCCAGATGAACACGCTGCAAAAGACAAAAAAAAAAAAAAAAAAAAAAAAAAGACAAGGTTGAGCAGGACATCTTCATCCAAACCTCCAGGAGTTTCCACGTACAGAATTCCTGCATGTTGAGTTTAAATGTCTTTAAAATAATTTCCCTAAAAGGTGTGGAGTAAAGAAGGTCAAAACACATTTCAAAATGTTTAACACAATATTTGCTCTGAGTGGGCTGCCTCCTCACCAGCATGCCTCCAGCAAACAGGGAGAACTTGGAGGAGTTGGAGTGGAGGCAGATCTGATGCTCCCCGGGTGTGTGTGATGTAAAGGTGAAGCGTCCCTCTGAGCCGTACTGCCGAGACAAAATCACCTGCAGGAAACGGAAGAAGAGGTCAGACCTGCTCAAGCTACAAACACGCTGTCAGAACTCAATGCAGTTGCTCCAGTCATTTAAACTTGTTCCCATTTCTTCTGTTTACCTTATCATCAGGGTCTTTGACTTCCACAAACATACCCAGACCTTGAGTTGCTGGCAGATATTCTTCTTTCTGCTTATCATACAACTGAGTACGATAGTTACCTGAACAGAGACATAAACATGAAACCTTCATGATGAATTTGAGCTGGAAACATTCATATCCCACATCTTATGCGAAAGATATTGATGCTTATTTCCTTTAGAATAAGCTGCAGTTTGTCAGCAAAAACCTGTTGAAGTCTCTAGGAAAATCATCTAGATTTAAAATGTTTAAAGTTGTCAATATTGAAAATATTGATTTAAACAGAAGTGAAGGTAGCAAGTAAATGTTATTTTTAATATCAGAATGTTTTACAACATCTTAGGGAATGTTACAGGCACACTTATGTAAAATTACTAAACCCTTGGATAAACTAAAATAACAGGGACTTCTTGTTGGAAATAATCAAATCTGTTAGCAGCTGTGTTAGACTTTACTAGGGTTGACATTTGTCATAGATTTTTTGCACAACTTTTATAGACATAGTTCTCATTTCATAAGAAGGGCCAAGTGTCTTCACTCTGGGACAAAGGCATCACATCCCTGTGATGCTAGACACACATTTGGGGATAAATTGGGAACCTCACCATTCATGCCACTGTTTCTTTAAATCAAAATGAGACAATGAATACTTACATTTTTTAATTATTATTATTTATTTATTTGTATATATATTTGAAGTAAGTAGAAGCCTCAGGTCAGCTCCAGGGCATGGTGAATAGATTATATTCCACAGCACATTAGGGACCAGATGCAGGTTCCTGGTAAGTCTTACAGAAGGTTAGACAGTAAAATCAACAGACAGAAAGAAATATACCAAAGTCCAATATAAGATTAACCCAATCTGCTAAGAAGACAAACCTTCATCAATGCTGAATTTTCTATTATTTTATATATTATTTTGATGTGTCCCAAAGTGTGTTCTAATTGTAGACAGTTTGTCTTGTAGATAATAAGCTGATTCATTGCTTAATAAGTTACAACACATGTACAGCAGTGCCATATTCTCAGTTCTCTTCCATTGCACATAAACGCACTTTAAGTGCAATACTTTTTGAAATTTAGTTCTAGTGGTATTGAAGTAGGGACAGTTATTCCTTAAGCAGAGCTTGCAATTAGACAGTTTACAGCATTGACTTCCAACTAATACTGGAATGATTTGATCCAAATTATTAGTTTGCCTACAACCACCAATTTAAGGATGTCTTTAAAAGATCAATATACTGAAATGCAAAAGCAGAAACATGACATTTTAACAAGAAAAAGCGTGGCAAATATTATGCATTTAAAGGTTGTTAGGAACAAAAAAAAACTGATAAATTCTTCTTGAATTTATTAGCATTACTTTTCTGGAGTTTATGCTCTTCACTCAATTATATCAGCCTGAAAATAAAGCACGTAGACTACCATCTGTTCCAGACTCACATGAAACTTCCTGAAAAACGAAATTAGATTTTTGATAACTTCTAACTAATTATCGAGCAACCACCAATATTTTCTAATAATTAACGTTTATATAAAAAAACACAGCGCACATATAAAAACATGTTGCATGCAAATGTTTGCTGTCTGCTAATTTTTTTGACATGACAAACAGGTTTTAGCTCAATTAGCCGTGAAGCTAACTAGCCGTGAAGCTAACTCGCTGTTAGCAACAGCCGCTCACCGATAATCATGGTCTCGTCTGGAATTTCTTCTATGAAGCATTTCTTCTCAGTTTCTCCGATGTGAAAGTACAACGAAGAGACAGAGCTGTAGAAAATATTAAAGAGGAAAGCTGAAAACACAATCGAAAGCTGCATCCTGACCCGATGTAACATCTGAGACCACAGATCGAACTGAGCCTGAGCAACGACAGTAATGTGCCACGTAAACTCTCGTAGATCCCTAGCCAATCAGCGAGCCGCAGGAGCATGCTTGATGTTGTAGTTTTTAAGCTTCATTTAGTAGTTCTTTCCACATCACGCCTTTCAAGCTGCTTTACTTTAGTATGAAGGACGTTTCTACAGAATAAACGAGTAAAGCTTATAATGTTTAATGTGATTATAATTCACCACCCTATTGCAATGGCATAAAATGAGAAAATCAATCGTTTGATTATTATTTTTTTTATTGTTAAAGGTCCCAAAATAAAATAAAAATAAATAAATAGATAAATCAAAAAGCAATCAGTCATTGAAATTATTTAAGAAATAAGAAATGCAATCATTTTATTTGATTTCATTACATAGTTTTTTCTATCTATCTGTCTGGAGAGAAACTGTAAAATCAATGCAGCTAAATTAAAGACACAGTCTACATCAGGGGACTCAAACTCCAATCCTCAGGATACCTGTTTGTCAGGTATCCTGCAACTTTTTGATGTGCCTCTGCTGCACCACACCTGAATATAATAATTAGGTCATTTGCAAGGCGCTGGATAACTTATTTGCTCAAGGAGGAGGTAATTAAGCCATTTAATTCCAGCGTTTTGTAACTGTGGCACATCAAAAAACTGCAGGACAGCGGCTCTTGAGGACTGGAGTTTGAGACCTGATCAACATCAATATCAGTCATCCTATCACTCTCCTTTCTTTATTTTCTTTGTTTATTTATTTATTTGTTTATTTTTTGTCACAAAACTGGATATCGACATATTTAATAATATAGATTTAATAACACATGATTTGCTGTGCGAGAAACAAATAAGACGTATATATGTGTAAAAGATGAAACAGTAGAGGTTGTTCTATTGCACTGTCAGCAGGATATCATACAACATTCGAGAAGATCTTAATTATATTCTTGCGGGTTCTACATAATTCCGGATTTTTTGCAAGAATATGAATAATTTAATTTAATCCAAAATTCTAGTAGGTGGCCTTGCCACTCTTTCTGTAACTCTTTCACTCCAGAAGATGGCAGCAGTTGCAACGTCCAGATGCAAGTTCTCTAAATAGAAGAAGAGATCAAACAGTTCCCATGCCATTTCCATAGCAACCAGGCGGATTTAATCATGGCGCCTGGTAAGTTTCAAGCTTTGCTGTTCATTTTATGTCGTTATAAGAGCTTTACATTAACCGAATGTTTTTCAGCAACATCTGTGACAATTAGAATGCATCTTTAACTAAACGGACGATGCTTAAAGTGAAAACAAAGGAAGATTGGCGGTTCCCTTATTTAGCGACAACAAATGGAAGCAGATTTCTTATGAACTGCCATAATGCTTGTAACTTTTTCATACAAGTTTATTAAAACGTCGGGGCATTTTTTGTAGTTTAGATTTTGATGAATTAGTTCAATATTTTTGATGCACACGTTTGCCTACCTTTTCATCCAACATCGAAAACGGGTTACTGTAGACGTTTTTTCTTGTATTTACCAAAAACAAAATAATCGTCCTGAACGTGCATCTCACCGTCGTATTTAACAACTTTCCTCTTTTTCTACAGGGAGCCACGCAGTCGTATCCTTTGCTATAAAACTAATTCAGATCTACCGTTTTCAATTGTCCTTTTTGGTCCTTAACCATCCTTTTCCCAGCTCTCTTCAACAAGTTTGCAGGTTCTTCTCTACCTGAACAGCTGGTACTTTTCTGCCTTCTACTTGGCAGAGATCCTCATGTTCATCTACAAAGGTGAGACACATTCAGGGCAGCAGGGATTAATACAAATCATTTGGTAAAAAAGAGGAGAAAACAGAAAAGTGGAATTTCTGATTTTGATTTGAAAAGAAGGTTGCTTGCTCACACTAAATTGAGTACACTTTGCGCCCATTAATTCTTCATGTCTGATAGTCAAAAGGTGTTGGAAACCTTGCTCTGAGATTTTGGTCCATATTGATGATTTGAACTTCGTGGCATCCTGTTGGAAATCTATGATTATACTCCAGTACCAAATTCTGACTCTACCATTTGGATTTTTCAGTTGTAATCAAGACACAACATAACCAAGCAATATTTCCCCAAAGTTTAATCTAAGCTTGGATTGAAACCTCTTCGTCATTAACCTTACTTACCTTATTGTCATTTTATACCAGTCAGTCCATTCTTCTCTGATATCGACATGGCATTTTTATGCACTCACTTACGATTGGAAATAATTCACAGTGAATGAGTCTCAGTGTTTACAAAACTGTCTGTAGTTGGTGTCGGTCAACTAAGATGAGAGGGAATCACTTATAAACCAAAGGGTTTGTCTTGTGGTTGTAAATACACAAAAGTATTGAACATGACTGTGGTTAATATCTGATGACTTGTCACTATTCAGGAATTTTACTGCCGTACCCAGCAGATAATCTGGTCCTGGATGTGGTGCTGCTGCTGCTCTTCCTCGCTCTGGAGACTCTTCGGATTTTCTATGGTAAGAGACAAATGCACTCTTCGCATTTTCTCTGATAAGAGAAATGCACGAAACATAAAACTCTACATCTGAGCGTTTGTAGATTTCTTAAGAAGATAACGTGTATTTGGCCGGTAAGTGGTGTTGTACCCCTGCACTGGGTGATTGAACCAGATAATATGTTTCATGTAAGAATGTAGATTACATGCCTGATCAATTGGATTGAAATTACCGGTAGTTTTATTTTAGAAATTTGGATCGTCTTAGATTTTTGGTAATGATAGAAATCACCTCAATGTCTAGATACATTTTCAAAGCAGAAATCTATGTTCAGTTTCCCTACTTTTAATGCAGTGCATTTTGGGAACTGAAGCATTGCATCTCAAATATTGATTACACACAAAAAGTAAACTACAGCTCAACTGGAAAATCCCTATTGATCCCTGCAACATCTGAACTTTAGAAATACTTCACATTTCATGCTATTTGTAACTGTTTTGCTTTGATTTCTTTTTCACTATAACATATTTTCAGACCAAATTTAATCAAATCTGTGCTCCTTTTCCGTTGCTTTTGCTGTCGCAATAGTTTTGGTTGTCATGGAAAATATATTTTATGCCCAATCACTGAATTTCCACATTTGATTTAATTTTTGTTACTAAATTTATTACATCCAAATGCAACAATAAACAGTCCAAAGAACAGAACTAACACATTTTCATTTGATTGATTCTAATTTGTCATGGGCCGTAACTGAAATATTGAAAACTTTCTATGTTTTTATTGCTATTTATTAAATGTGTCGAGACTAAAAATTACCCATCTTTATTCTAGAAATTCATCAGCCGACAGTATGTACTGATGCACTTGTTGAATTTCGTACTAAATCAGACAAAAGGTTAGGGACAGCTTTGGTTCATAAATTGAGCTAATCTTAAAATTCCTACATTTCAGTTGAATTTTAAACCATCACTTCCTTTTGTGTTTCAATTGAAAAAGAAGTTGGTACAAGCTGGTCAGCTCTCAGAAATCGGTATCAACCAGGAAAAGCCTGACCAGTTCATCTTTAAAGTCCTTTGTTGGTGGAAAAGAAAAAAGTATTTTCACCCTTACAGACTTCTGGTTTTGTTTTTTGTTACATTTAAATGTTTCAGATGAAACAAATGTTAATATCAGACAAAGGCAGTCTGAATAACTACAAAATCCTCATTTTATTGAATTATTGTTATTTGCAGGTATTATAAAGTTGTATACATATTGGAACATCTTTATGTATGTAATATTTAAACAAGTTTAGTTTAACAAATGGCTTTTTCACAGCAGCAGACAGGAACAAACATCAGTCTTTCCCTCTGACTGTAGTGTTTTTCCTCCAGGTTGGAAGGGGAACCTCTGTGAGCGCTCTCTGTCTTCCTGTGTGTCCCTCTTCATCCTGTTTCCCTGCACAGCGCTGGCCGTTTACTACCTGCTGCTGCAGACGTTCGTGCTGCGGCTCGAGTTCATTCTCAGCGCTGTGCTGCTCTGCTTCTACGGCCTCGAGTTCCTGCTCTGCATTATCGCCATCTCCGCTTTCTCCAGGTAAACAATGCTTTCTCCAGCACACCACTACAGGATGTCTCAGTTGGCTTGGGGGTAAATCTTTTTTCATTTTCAGTTTGGTCTATGTTGTGTTTCCTCTGCAGGTCCAGAGTTTACTGATGACTCCTGGAACACAACAGGATGTGTCAGCAGATTTCTTCAGACAGAAAACACTATAACTTCCTCCAGGAGGAAATTTGATGTAAATATGTTTGGGATGTTTTTTCTTTTACTCTGAACAGTAGCTCTGATCTCAGTAGCTGTTTGTGATGCTAATGATGAAGGTCACCACAAAAATGCAACGGATGATGGGCCACCAATAGATCCACATGTTGATGTTGTGGTTGATGGCGAGGAAGTTTTCATATCTGCTCTGTGAATATCAACATAAGTGATTTTTATTTTAATTTTTTTAAAAATACATGTATATAAAATAACTCTGCAATCAATGGCATCTCTGACCTTACTGAAGATCAGCTCCTTATGAATGTCGTGAGCCTGTGCAGACAGCTGTCTGACTCTCAGCTGCAGCTCCGTCAGTAGTTCTCGTTTCTGGTTCTCTGTGTAGTTGTTGGTGCGTTCACCACATCGGATGTCTATGTGAACCACCTGCAATGTGACACCAATGTTTAAACAGTTTGCCAATGAATCACTTGATAAATAGTGCAACAAAGTGTAGCCGAACAAAGTGCAGCTAGAAGTACAACCAATTATTTCCCTACAAGATTGGTTCTCTGACTTCTTTTTCTCATTTCACATGGGAAAAAGCTTCATGTCCTAATGCCTGATTTGATTTCTATGCCGATGATATGTTGTACTTCAGCGTTTTTACCTAAGTAAAGTTCTATCTGAATAGTTAATACTTGCACTGTCCAAATATGGCAAAATTTAAGCTCTTAAATCTTACTCTTGTCATCAGTTACTATAATATAAACCCTAAAACTGGGTTATATCTACATAAACTAGTTTGTCCTAATTTAGAAATATTTTACTTTCTTCTGCTAACTTATATAAACACATTAAATCCTTCCAAAAAGGAAGGAAGTTAAGGAAAATTAATTAAGTAAAATTCCTCCGTTATCCCCTTAAATATAGTCCCATCACAAGGTGCCAATGTGTAAAAAATATGCAGCTGAAGTGTTTATAAAATTGCACTGGCAAGTATTTTCTATTTCATTAAAAGTTAATTCAAACTCAAGTGACTTTTTCTCTCACCACTATGAAGCCTGCAGTCAACAGCTGTGATAAACTTGGCTGAAGGCAGATCTTGTGTTCTCCTGAGGTAGATGATGTGAAGTTAAACGTCCCCTTGGTTTCCTTGTGAGACAGAATCAACTGTGGGGGAAAAAGAGACAAGTTCTGTGAACTAAACATCAAATTAGAAACTAATTGAATAAACTCCCTGCTTTAGAATATAAAACCCAAACTTTATCAGTAGGAGTTCTGGCTGCAACAGACAGGGTGAGATTCCGAGTGGCCGGTAGATACTCATGCTTCTGTTCATCATAAAGCCGAGTCCAATAATCACCTGAAGACAAACAGTAGATGTTGCTTTACTGAACCTAATCATCTTTTCTAACAAATATAATACACATTTTCTTTTGGTAAATGCTCAACATCAGTCAGTTCCTGTCTCCGTATGCACTTTGACTGGGCCATTCTTTTTACATGAACAGGCTTTGCTCTGTTCCGTCCCACTACAGTTTGGCTCTACATTTATGGCTGTTATGATGGAAGGTGAACCTGTTGCGTAGTATTAGGCATCTTCTAACAGAATTCATCTCAGGATTGTCCTGGATTTAGCTCTGTACAGCTTCCCATTATTCTAACCAGCTTCCAGGTTCTTGTCGATGAAAAGTCTACTCACTGTCTGCCACGCTTCACCCTAGGTGAACTGTGGGTAAGGTGTGTTTGTCACTATACATTTTATATTTACACCATAAATGCTCAATTTTAGTCCCATTTGACATGATCATAAGAAATGGTGTTTGCTGTGCCCCCTTATTATCTTATGACAAACTGCAGAGAAACCTATTATGACTTCCTTAAACAAATACTGTTCTTTTTACCCCTCTTACTTAAAAAATAATATTTTTGGAATGCACAGTAGACAGCTCATCAACAGGCTCTTGCGGAATTGCAATCATCTGATTCAGACATCTTAAACCAGGGAAACATAAAACACTTCATCTCTCTAAATTCCCCTTAGGTGCGAGTGTGTGCATGCATGATTGTTTGTCCTGTCTGTCTCTGTGTTGCCCTGGCTTATCTATCATGTCGGCTAAATAACTGTTCTGTTCTTCAAAACAGTAGAAAGTTGTTTTTTTAAGATGTTAATTCAGAGTCCAACCACTTCGTGTCGGTAGCCATTTATTTATCTAGTGACGTCACTGTGGGGAAGCGTGTATGTGGAGGTGGCCTCCGCATACACAAGAAGGACGTGAGGGAGAATCTGTTGAGTTTTATTTTGTTTTTTACAAATTAAAGTAATTGGCTTTATGTACATGTCAGTCATCGTGACTCACTGAAATCTGTAGTCTTACATTTCATAAAATAACTTAAATATTGAGATGAAGAACATTGCTTTATATAATCTAGAATCAATTAAGTTTTTGAGACGTAACTCTTTTGCTCGTCAGCACAACTGCTGTAAATGATTGACGAAAACAGCTTCCTCTTTGTCATATGACAGTTCTGCTGAAACCAAAAAACTTGACGTTTCGAGCAAGTTTAAAAAAAAAAAAAAAAAAAAGCCGTTTACAAACTTCACATTCATCAGTGCTTTCTGTAGTTATCATTCCTACTCCGTGAACAAGTGAACAGACAAAAGACAGCTGTTGATATGTTGATGAATTGTGCAAGTTTTAGTTTTAGCGACTTTTTTAAGGTTTACTAATTGACGTTGCTGAACGTTTTTGTGATAAACTCACCGACAACAACCGTGTCTGCTGGGATTTCCTCGATGAAACACTTTCGCTCGCCTTCCGCCATGTGAAAGTACAGAGAAGAAACCAAACCGAGACAAAAATTCACCAGAAAAACTTTCAGCATAAACCGCTGGAAATAGCCTGACTCCATGTTACTATCGATGCCATATAATTTTCTTCTTCGTCTTCGGCTTTTTTGGTGGTTGACATAAACAAAATTGGTGCTTTACCGCCACCTACTGGTATAGAGTGTAGACCAGAATGTCGTTTAAGGGTTAAATTCTATTATATTATAGAATTTATAACTTGATCATTTAAGTTCACAATATATTATTTGATACATTTTTAGTTTTCAAGCTATTTCTAAATATATCAACAGAGGTTTAACTTTAAGTCTATTTCAATTTTGAATCAATAGTTTTCTTTCTTCCACTTAATTTTAACAGTGTTGCATGTTCCATTGCCTCATCAACTCCTCAGTATTTACTACTGACTGCAATGTTCCCCTAAAGTAAAATAAATAGTGATGCCCAAATCTGAGACGAGAAATAATTGCCTCTTCTGTTCTTTTCCTCTTTGTACTTCTCATTTTTCCATATTTTATTTTATATTTTTTTGGTCCTAATTTTATAGAACCAATGTTCACAGTCTGACCAAAACTTCAAATACCTTCCATTTTTTTCCCATCAGGTTTTTACTGTATCTTGGGTTGGATGAACTAAGGTGATTACCAGATACAAGATCAGAGGTACTGGCTTATTGTTGTTGATGTCCTTCATATGTGCGTTCCTTGGTGCTGATACAATGTAGGAGGTATTGTAAAGGTATGGCATGGGATGGTATGACATAGTATGGTACCTTTTTATAGGTAAAGGCTCATGTTGCCTACATACCTACTATAGCCTACAGTTGATCTGCATAGCTCAACTGCGGTCTGAGGCTCCCCAGTGGTCTGTAGCTGATACCTTTGGACCTGCAGGTTTTTGTTCCTTGATCCGATTGATTTTGTTTTTCATTTGTACTGAGATGAGAGGGACACTGTAGTGGTGGTGGTGAAGAATGGCTCTGTGAATGGGATAGTGAACGGTAAGGAATCCTCTGAAGGAGAGCAAAGAAGAACCATACAACCTGAGAGGAGTTAAGTTACCTTGGGGCAGCAGACAGGGGTTAATGATGGAGGGGTTTGCTGCAAGGAGGATTTGGATGGGGGAGGGATAGTCGTTTATTCAAACCATTTTTCATCTCGCCTTGCCCTGGGAGATTGATTTACCTTATTTTAACCTCCATGTTAAACAAATATTGGGTGTACATACACATATGCACTGTATTTTCCTTTTCTAGTCTCTAATTTCTGTATCTAAACTTTGCCAACAGAGCTATGTTGCTATGTTGCACCTAATGTTGCCATCTTCTTAGTCTACCCTTTTTAACTCTCTGTACGGGAAAAAAACAAAACAAAAACACAAAACAGTCTGCTATCAGTAAGCATTTGTTGGTTACTGATAACCAACAAATGCTATTTGTACTTTTATGTTTCTGTTCTGTCACATAACATTTCTGTTGATGAAATGATATGTTAATTGGAAGTTTGCTATATTGTTAAACAACAGCAGGTTTTCATCCTATTTTGAACAACTTTTACATGGATTTAAATACATTCTCTTTTAGAAAGAAACTTTATCAGAGCTGGAAAGTTTGCAGGGTTTTAACAAACTTCCTTAACATGTATCTTTGCATATGTTCAGTCGACATAAGATTGCAAAGCTTTATCAACTTTTGAGGAAAAACTTTTCTTCCTTAAGCCGTCTCTAATCTCAGATGAGTAATTTAACAGTAAGCGAACATGCAGAATATGTCTGTTGCAAAGAGGATAAAGAAAGCTGAATTCTTCTTCCTCCTGACCTGCACGTGTTTATGCTCACAGGGCATTTGTTCTGCTTGTCAAAGTCTCCGTCCGTCTGATTGGGTGCAGCTCGTATTAGACAGATCAGTGTATTTGCATGTCGCCACGATGGCTGCCTCGCTCGTTTCTCTTTGTGAATATAAAGTAGACAGAACTTAAAGCTGAGAGCTTTCATTAACGGGCACATCGCAGCCTTGCACTTCAAATTAAATTGTGCCACTTTGTTGAACACCAACCTTTTATTCAGAAATACAGCATCGTCTCTGTAACCGTCAGGAAACTTCCAGGCA
Organism: Poeciliopsis turrubarensis; assembly: GCA_010277015.1. Lineage (NCBI taxonomy): Eukaryota > Metazoa > Chordata > Actinopteri > Cyprinodontiformes > Poeciliidae > Poeciliopsis > Poeciliopsis turrubarensis. Next base: position 241,678 of record VMRN01000039.1, read on the forward strand.
AAACTCAGAACAGTTGCACATTTTTACATAATTTCGTTAAACTCAAAAGGATGAACAGCTTTTCTTTACGGTTCCAGGTCACATTCTAGTTTAAAAAATGCTGTTACTTTAAATATAAAAATATACCAGAAAAAAAAAAAAAGTTGGTTTAATCCATTACTTAAAATATGGGCACGTAATAAAAAAATGAAAAAACAACATCACTGAAATAACCTCCTATATTTCTGCTAGATATTTTTATCTAAAAGTATATTTTTTTTATTTGTGGATTTACGTTATTATTTTTTTAAAGAGTTGAACTTCTTGTTTTCATTAGAAAACAGAATAAGAGATAAATGATAAGCTGATAAAATAAAACATCTTATCCTAAAGAATTAAAAGAAAAAATTGTATTGTATGTACTGAATACAATTTATTAATTTTTCCAGGATGATGATGGTTCTGAACATAAACAAATAAGGGAATGCAAAAATAAAGAAGAGAGAAACGTAAATACAAAAATATGATTTTTATTTACTTTTATAAATTTGAAAATGGTTGATTTGCATCATTTATATATTTGTTACATGTTTTTTTTTTTTTTTTTAAAGAAACATTTATATCCTACAGACATTTTATAATTTTCATCCCAACACCCTTGTACTGTTTTGTGGCTCTAAGTGTTAATAATTTTCTTGATGAAACTGTGTGACATTTGTCTTGAAATTCACATTCAGGGTGGATTTTACATTTTATAATAAACCCGTCATTCACCAGCTACTGTAAATTGTATTTTTCTTGTGATGACATTTCATCCTGTGGTTGTATGATCATCCTAACATTTTATCTATGAAGCACAATTTTTAGATTCAGTCTACAGATTCAAGAGATCAGTAATATTTTAATTTCATTCACAAATTGCTGACTAAAGATATTATTTCACCCAAACTAAATCTGTTTTTGCTAACAATAAAATCAGGTGTGACTTGAAATGGAGAACTCTTGCGTCAGCAAAATAAATAAAGGTTATGGACGAATGAATCAACTGATACAGGATGAATGCATGAACTTAAGAATAATTCAGGTACTGATTTTTGGTAATTTGTTCAATAATATGAATTTAACTAATTTAATTGCATCAAAATTAGTCTTTCAATCAGAGCAGGAGGCAGTTACAAATTTATGAGTATACTATAAAAACATGTAACACTTTGATTAAAATGGAAATAAACTTTTTTTTATTGAGATTTTAGAAGGCTAATACATTTTAGTTTAACTGAAATGTTGCTTCCTATTTGAAAAGAATATAAAATCAAACAGTATATAGAATATATTGAAAAATTATAATATTTTCTCATGACAGAGAAGACAATAAAAAAGAGTCGACAATAATTTCAAGCTCCTCATGATCTTATTTCCTGATTGCAAAATATGCTTTCCACTTGAATCTAATGTGCTTCTTGAGCCGTCAGTCTGTTTTTGTTTTCGTTCAAAATTTTATGAAATAAATTGTAAACTTATGATTTTCGGATTTTGTGGAATTGTGATGATACATCAAGGGAATATTTGTTGACATTCGCTGTGGTGAAAAAAAATTATCTGCATGAATTTCAAATTGAGCAACACCAGAAACACTTTCTTATCTGCTGCGAGACACGGACACAGTCAGTCATTGTTATGAGGAGACAGTATGACAGAACTCGTATAGATAAAGAGTGAAGTGGAATAAATAGCTTCCCATCAAATCTTACAAACAGGAGAATATTATTTTCTTTGCAAATAATTTTGTTCTGTAAAAAAAAGAAAAACAAAACAAAACAACATTCTAATATTTAATTAAAGACCAATAAAATTACACAACAAATGATCAATGCACATTTTCTTTGAACTGTTTTGCAGATTCACACTTAAAAGCAGCTGTAAAACATTCTTTCCTGGGCTTTAAGTCTGTCTACTCTAATCCAGGTTGTTATGTTTTTTTTTTGTTGTTTTTTTTTTATTATATGAGATTTGTTGAGTACTTAGTCCTGCCGCTCCGCTTTCCATTTAATTTGTAGTTCCTCCAGTTAACCAGAAGATGTCAGTAAAGGCCCATAAATCACAGATAAGGACTCTCAAGTATGCGAATATATAGCCACATAGACAGAGGAAGGAAATTATAAATGCGATTATTTTGTATTTTTAATGAGATATTTGCAGCTGATCCGTAGAGATGGTTAGATCACACAACCAGGAATCATGTCATGTAATTATAAGATGCTTCTGATCAGATAACGCTTGGATGTTTTCACTTTCATGGATGCAATCAGAGGAGTCACACCAGGGATTCTGAGAAATGGAGGAGAGGAAGATGAACAGCGACATATCCGTTTTGAAATATTCTGAGAGTCAAAATCTGATTGATCTTTGCAATAACACCACTGCGATCTGGTGCCATCAATCAAAATCTAATGAATTTCAAATTGAATTGATAACTACTTTAATAATTCTAAAAGGAAAATAATTTGTTGCAATCCATTATTTACCAAAGGAGAGGAAAACTATGAAACGACAGGAACTAATAAAGCAGGGGTACCGTTTCATTCTGAAGAAAGAAAATTATTAATCAACACCATTTTCTTCAGTTTACCTCTGACTTCAATTTTCCTAAGATATAGCTTATTTTTTCCTAACTGAAGTTAAAAGTTGATCATAAGGTGACGCTGAGGGTCCTGCTTGATTTCAACTTAACAGACAAACAGTTAGCTCCTATTTTCAAATAAATAATCACCATAGAAGCATGGAAACAAAATAGTTAAAAGATCTCTTAAATGAAAATTTTAGGTTATGATTCCCTCATACTCAGCTGGCTGATTCCAGCGTTTGGGAAAGCATAATATTAATTAGTTTTGTGTTCATACCGCTGGGCATAAAACGACAGGTTGTTCAGTTAGTTGTTTCCATCTTTCTACTGTAGCTGCCAAAAATGCAATTACGTATCCATACCTCCATAATTTTTCACGTTGAAATTTAAACGTATTTTATGGACTTTGTGTTAAACACAAGACTTCTACATAATTGTGAACTAAAAGGAAAATGATGAATGATTATGATTTTTGTTTTCTCACAAGCTAGAATAAATGTGGAGATGAATGCATTTGTGTGCTTATGATCTCCCTGCCAACACTTTGTTGAACAATCTTTTACTGTGATTACGGCTGCAAGTTTTCTAGGGTATAGCTTTGGATATTTAAAAACTGACATTTTTGCCCATTTTTTTTTGTTTTGTTTTGCAAGACAGTTCAGTTCAATTGTATGGAAAGTGTAAATGGGATTAATAATTATCACAATAAGTAATACTTCTGAGAATTTTGAAGAGGTGGTTATGTTCAGGATAATATGCAGCTGTATCTTTCTTCTTAATTAGAATCTTTTGCATATAAGTCAGAAATTTTGAAAACTTTCTCATTTTACCAGAACACTCTATTTCACATGTTTGCTGTTTTCTCTACATAGCTCGAGGAAAACAGTAAGGAGAACTTCTTAAATATTACTTTTAACAATGTCTTTTTTTTTGTCAGTCTATGAAGACCAAAAATACAAATCGTACAGTCGTCACTTCCAAAGTATCTTCAGAACTTTGCTGCATCACCTCCACAGGCAACCCTAAGTTGCATTTGTGTCCCATTATATTTAAATTTTCCAGTAATGGCTTCAGTTTGTACTTGAAAAGTGACAAAAGAAAAAAAAAAGACTATTAAACTTGATTAATGACGCAACAGGTAGGGGGACAGCCATCTACTAAGTGACAAATTCCTGCTCCTGCTGGAGAATCTCAAGGTGTTCCAGATACAGTCTCCCCTATTTCACCAAAGTAGAAGCTCCACTTGACACTAAGTTGTTCCCAGTAAAATTTGAATTCCTTCAGGCCTTATTTAAGTCTTTAATTTTATTTGTGGAAAGGATCTTAATGACGAAGAGTATGATCTGTAGGTTGATAACCTCAGGACTTCATTGATACTTTTTTGCAGATGATGCAGTTCTCCTGGCCATTGGCGTAACTTCCTGAAAGGCTGCTGTGGACATGTCCACACGGGGACAGTGCCCAGCAATATTTCCTTCTTTTTTTCCCTTTATGTGCATCTATGTGCGGACAGTAACTTGGCAGCAGCTGCTCACTGCATTCAAAGTATTAACAGTGAGTTAATGCTTTGTAAAACGTAATTTCTTTGTAAAACATAAAATGCAAGTCCGCACATTGATCTAGTGGATTGGACATCATGTGACTTGCTGTGCTTGGCAGTGCACTACATGCGCTATTGTTTTACATTGAGTCAGTAATATCAGTGGTGAGGAAATGACACAATCAAGAATAGAATCTGAAAAAGGGGCGAATAGTATTTTTTATTTTTATTTTTTTTTTCGAAAAGGCTAATAAATGTAATTGAGTAAATGTAATTAGTTGCTACCCTCCTCTGAACATCAGGGAATTATTTGTTCAGTAGAAATGGATGTCAGTGGCAATGTGGGACAGTAGAACAGTGCATGTCTAAACCAGTATTAATATTTATTGAATATCACCTCATAAGATATCAAGGAAAACTGCCCAAACAACTAACTTATTTATGTTTTCATCAGTGAATTCAGCTACCTTTCATCATTCTCCAGCTTTTCATGCCCCATTGTTTTAACCTGAACAAGCTGCTTCTGTAACAGTTTGGGAAGAAATGAGCACTGCACTGATAATTTAGTAGCTTTTTTATCCGTTTAAAGAAAAGTTTGATAGATCGAATTGTAAATGATTTTTTAAACGCACCAAGAGACTCATCAATTATGATTATCTAGCGGGAGCGTCTGTAATGTTTGAGTTTTTACACTAAACGAGGTTGGGAGGTGAAGCAGCCAATCAGGAGTGGCGCAGCCCTAACGAGCTGCAGTGTTGACAGAAAGCAGAAAATTATGATTTACTAGGTGAGCTTTTATTCACGCCTTGTCCCAGATGAATAAAGATCAAATTAGAGGTTTATGAGCTTCGCTGTCTGTTCTGACGTTTATATGAGTTCTGGGCTTTGCTCGATGTGATTTATGTTTACAGCTGCGCAGGAAGAGAAAAATAAATATAAAAACAAATGAAGTAGCCTGAAATCATATTCTAATGTCCTGTCAGCAGCCGCAGAGGCGCAGAGACAGATGACAAAGAGAAAAATGGAAGCTAAGGAGAAGACTTTCAAACAGGAACTGCAAAAATTCATAAAAAAATACCTTAGAAAACACCAGTGGTGTTTCGGGGCCAAGCACGTTTTCCCTGCAAGGTTGGACTACACTGCCCTCTTCAGGTCTTAAATTCATAGTAAGGAAAATAGAATTTTAAATGCCTCCTAAATTTGCAATAAGCACCAAGTTATTACAGAAAATCCAGTGAAAATATAAAGATAAGTTCTCAACTTCCCTCTGAGAATATTGAGAATCACAAAACATCCACAGAGTCAAATTTAAATCTTAAAAAATTATAAAGGTTTCATAATAATGAAAATTTGTTATGCTACAATTAGTCCTTACGATTTGCTATTTTCTGTTTTCATATCTTCAGCCTATTTTTGGATGAATTGATTGGAATTAAATATAAAGAGTATTCTACAATAAGTAAAATAAATCTACATTTTCATAGAAACGCAATAAATCTGAATGCTGTGAGTTTTTTATTCTGCCCCACTGTGGATTGTTGGACTGTTCTCCTTTATGTCATCTAGGTCTGTTCAATTCAGCAGATGGAACCCTCATCCATCCTACCATCACTCACATTGCTCCAGTCATGGGTAACGTGAAGCTTAGCCGTAAGGAGGAGCTTTTCATTTTTTGTTCCATCTGTTTGTAACCCTCACATACTGTGATCAGACATGGATCATGAGTCAAAGAACAAGAAGCTAAAAGGAGCCTTGTTGTAAGGTTGCAATGCTCTGCCTCAAACATAAAGTGAAGAGCTCTGATATTCAGGGGCAGTTCAAATTAGATCAGCAGGATGGCAACTTTTCAAGACTTTCCACAACACATTAAATATTACACTGGTAGGTCCAGTTGCAGATCCAAAGATCATTGAAAGGAATATCTATTTCTTGGAAGTATCTTGGGATCCTATAGGAATGTGGTCTGCAACCACTGGAGTCCAAGTCAAGGTAATATTGAGCTCTGTAACCCAGTAATGTAGAGAGATACAGTACAATGTAGAAATCTGAACTAAATCAGTTACTGGAAGAAGATGTCTTCCTCTTTTGCTGTCTCTCTTGTCATAGAAATAAGATAATGAGCTGCTTGCAATTTAGGAGGAAACTGGACTACCTGAAAAAAACAGTCAAGGCTGGTATTCAAACTTATGATCTTCTTGCTGAAAGGAAACAGCAAGAAGATCTGTTCTTCTTGCTGTTTCCTGGCCTTATGATCTAAAGTTCTGCCATATATAATAGAAACAGGCCTCTTTCATAGAGGTCCTGCATTCACAGGTGCTGGTGAAAATTCCAGTAGATAGCCACTGCAGACAAAACTCCGTGTTCAGCATTTGTAGATAAATTACAAAGCAGCCGTTTATATTTGTTGATAGCAAAACAAAGGTATTCATAAATACAGAAACTGTTACTCTTTCCTTGGCAACTGCTGCTTAAATAAAGCAAATCCCAAAAATGTTTTAATGCGTTATACATAAAACAGGCATAGATTTTATGGCTGAAATGTTCTCATACTAGCAATTAAAGTTGTTAAATTAAGCAAACCTATACAGCATCCCCAAGTGATCAGTGGCAAAATTTGCATGTTTTTTGCAACAACCAACGAAGGTGACAAAGCTGGTAGCACATACAAATGCAAGTTCCAAGTTTTGATTTATCTGCTTTCCTTTTAAAGACACTACCAATGACCTAGTATAGCTTTTTTGCAGTAATAACATACTGACAGTAGAAACTGCATGCTTGTATCACCTAAGGAAATATAAACAAAAACAAAGTATTTTAAAATTGAAAATATGATTTTCAATTTAGGAAAAGTCATAAAATTTCAAGTCGAAAAAAGATAGTTTAGGATATTTTTTCGACAGCTAAACATGGTTGTGAGTCACTTTTGACCCACAAGATATCACAAGGGTTAAATGCAGAGACTTTCAAAGGTATACTGAAGCAAAACAAATTCTAGTTCGACTTTATATCTATGACATTGCGAGAGACACAAAACTGAAACACAAAAGCACATCGAATAAACATAATACATGTCAACAAACCTTGAGAGAGATTTCTTTTAATCTAAAATATGAACATTTGATTAAATCTGTTGTAAAAACAATCACAAACTGATGAACTCAAAAGAACGATGATCAGCTATACTTTTTTCTGACATCACCAGAGAATGAGGGAATGGGATATTGATTAGAGTGGATTATATCATGATTAAATCACATTTCACAACAGAATAGCAACAACATTATACACCACAACATATTGTTATAAAGGTGATGTTCTATAAATAAAGTTGGTTTTACAGAAAAGCCTATTTATGGCTTTAGGTTACAAGAAAAATATACCTGTTGATCTTATTTCACTGGTAAAAAAATGTGACAAGACATGATGCATTTAACTTGTATTAAATCAAAGCTCCTGCACTACTATGCCATATAAATAGATGTCTATGAATCAGTGTGAATCTGTTAATCTTTACTGCTGCTGCAGAACAGCCAGTTTATGGTTGACAATAAAATGAGAGTTGACAGAAAATGCTTTTGAAAATCCCAAAGTGTCATTGTTTAAGATATTCCATTAAAACCAACTTCCTTCTATTTTGCCTTTTCACTATGTATATAAGTCACCCACTGAATAATGTTACATAAATCTGACCTGAAGGTCTGATATGAAGATTAGTTACCTGCCTAAAGGTGTAGAAACAAGCAATCCGCAGCCACTTGATGGCACCGAAGCACTGCGATTCATCTGTATGAGGAAAGGCAGCTGTATTCCTCAAAAAAGGTAGCATAAACGAGGAGGAGGATGACAAAGAGGCTGGGACAGCATCCATAATTCATCTGGGCAGTCTGAGTGAGACATTGGTGGAAGATGCATATTTACAGCGGATATGATCGTAATGACGACACAGTTACTGAAACTCACATGTAAGAGAAGCTTCTTGTCCATCATTTAAACCCACAGATATAAAAACACCTGAACCTGAAGATCTTGCAGCAGGTGAAGACAAATGTCCTCCTCCACAGGGATATTTTTTTCTGCTGCTTCTGTTGGACAAAATAAAATATGTATCAGTTTAAATGCTGTTATGCACATCCATGCATGACGGGATTACACAAATCATAGAAACCTTCGGATGATATTTAGATGAAAGCCATGTGTGATCACTTATATCTGACATTTACAGTACAAGTCGACAGTATTACTCACTTTAAAACCACAAACCGCAATTCATTTTTCATTACTTTATCAGACAGACCAAGACAAACTGGCAGATAACTTTTATTACATTTCTATTCCAGTGTCTTCAACAGATTAATTGCATTATTTTTAGAGGTGAATATAACAGGTAATTAAAAGTGTTCAGGGTCACAGGCAGTCGTCAACAAAAAAGGAGGGAAATAGTTTTTTGCTTTGCTCAAAAAAACTACAAGCAAACAAGGTGAAGAGCAGAAATCTTTTAAATCTAAAACTTTGAAGCGAGAACGTAGAAAACAGGTTTTTACATGAGGGAAAACAAGCTGTTCAAATAATATATATCGCTCAAGAAACAAAGAAAACCTGGTTGTAAAAATTTACATTTGGCTGGAAGTGGTTTAACAAATAAAGAGTCGGTGTGATTTGAGATCAGGAAGTAAAACAAATGAACACATACCAGCTAAATTCTGGGTAAAACGGCTTGGAAAATAAAACAGAAATTTCAGACATCAAAACAAGGAAACAGAGGACAAGTGATGGATTAAACGATGCTTAGTCATTGAGTAGCTTCCATGTTACATTTTGAGGGAAACTAGACTCTTCACAGTTTAGACAGAAATTAATATAACTTTTACAGTGTAATGGTGCAATAACAGCATAAAGTACCCAGTTAAATGTGTTTTGTGGGTTTTAGTTGCTTGGATGCCATTGGAGACAAATTATGCAATAATGAGACTTCACTCCGTTCATTGATTTTCAACAGTATAATGAAGAACCTTGAAATAATAAAAAAAATATGCCTATACTGAAGGTCCCTTTTCTATCATATTTTACTATATCAACTTGCAGACCTGTGAGTGCAAGCTATTTATTTGCCGTGTCTGGCATGATATTCGAGCATATAAAACTTACAAAACACATCTGTTTGACTATTTTGAATTTACTTAACACTAAACCGCCTACAATGTGCATTGGCTCCCATTTGAACTGCATCATCTACTTTTAAGCCCAAAAGAGTCACAGGTGTTTGAAGAAAAAAGAAGTGATGTGACATGGAACAAATGTATAAGACAAACAAAAAACATGACAGTTAAAACAAAGTCCATCACCTGACATATTTCAACATTTGAGCAGGAGTCCATTGTCAACAAGGTGGTTGGTAATATGTGGAATCAGAGTTTGTTATGGAAAAGAGCTTTGTCCTTCTCAAAGGAAACATTAGGAGAACACCAATCGAAGCACTGAAATAAAATACTGACCCCAGATAAATATCATTTACACTATTTTTATGGTTTTTGATGGTGTGCAAAAGTAAACAAGCCAGAATTGGAGTGTATATTCATATTTTAACCACATAACAACATAAAGCCATCCACGTTCAGATCTCATGCTCATCTTGTAGCTTTCACAGCTTGGGATATTTCAGAATCTCTTCAGTGATGATCTCTGTTTTCAGCTTAGGCAATGAGCTGCAGATGATGAATGTCTGAAGGATTTCCCAGATGGCTGCCAACTTCAGGAAACCCGTAAGATGCTGGATAAATCTTAGCAGTAACCAAGCTGTTCTGACAAAGCATCTCTGAAAAAGATTTCTTGCATATTTTGTACTCATTCATAAACATTTTCTTCTTTGTTATATTTGTTATCAGTAAAAAAGTTGCAGATTTTTGTTTATTAAAAATTTGTTCTGGGGTTTACCAGTTTCTAAATATATTTCTAATCTAACCTAATATCCACACTGTCATTTATTAAATGAAATAAGGTAAAGTGAAACAGAAAAACAGCAGTCAGGTACTGCTAATCAAATGCAATGACTGCCTGATCATCATTAGATTGTGAGAACCACTATAAAATAAGTTTTGATAGTTTGCAACAGTAGAGCATCACAGTCTACGATAAAACAACACCACGTCAAAAATAATAACCATGACCTTAGAAAACCAACAATTGTTGCCCTTCAAAATTAAAAAGGCAATTCCATAACCATTTCTCGTACAGTAGGAGAAAGATTATGAAGTAGAAAACATGAGAGATCGCTGCCAATCTTCTGATGAGTGTCTGTTCCAGTAATGTCACCCCAAGGACAGAGTCTGCTGCGCTCAGAAAAACTACAAAAAAAATAAAAACCTAGGAGTCCCTTCTCACACCCTGCAAGCCACAGATTTAGGTTGACATTTGGGCAATTAGAAAATGACGGGAAAGTATCTAATTTGCAATATTTGAAGGAAAAAGCCTCTTCTATGTAAAGCAAATATGCAAATGTTACTTTAATTGCAGTTACACTGCTTTTTATATTGCCATGTACCATGTCCTTTTTAAAAATGTTCAGTACATGTCACTACATAGGATAAAATGAAGGTATTTTGTGCAATAAGTCATGTCTTATTGTTGAACTACATCCTATTTGAGTTGCTACTAAGGAGGATTGAATATGTACACTCAAACAGTCAAGATCAGTCACGACTCAATACTTTGTCATGACATTACCACCTGTCTGGTTATTAAATTTTCTTTATTTTAAAGTATCAACTGATGATATAAGAAGTAAACTCCAATGCTTAATAAATCTCCTACATGTCAAGATAATTATCAGCTAAATTAGTCTGACAGCAGGGGATTGCACGTGTCACTTTAAGTTTGAACTATCCCTGTCCCTGAGTGAGTAAAGTGTCTGCAGAGTGCAATGTGAGATTACCGATGTTATTATTGGATCAAAGCTGTGACATTTCAGTCGAAACTATGAGGAATTTGTAGCAGTGGTTTTTGAACTGTATATGAGATGTGTGAGAGCTGGTGCAACCGTGGTAGGCTGGTTTATGTGGTGAAGAAATTGTGTATGCTGCTTAGGCTCATTGCCTAAGCTGAAAACAGAGATCATACAATTTGTTATGACACCATGCCTTCTGATAACAATATAACAAAATGGAGAGGCTAAAGAAATGAGCAGTTCCTAAAGTAGATTATCTGAATAAGCTTCAAGGTTTCTAGTAGGACGTCCCAGACCAATGTGTAGATGTCTACCCACTGAACATGGCACTATGTTTGGAAAATATTAGCATATTAACACCTCTTTTCATCTGTAAACTGTGAAATTAGATGTCTAATTATCTAGGATTATTTTAAGACGTGAGCAACTTAAAGTCACTGAATCAACCGTGAACCAAATTATTCTGTCTAGATTATATTCTGTCTAAATCTGACGCTCCCAAACTGGTTAATACAAGCACTGAAGATTAGAAACTGGTGATTGTATGGGCATGCTTTTATTTTCAACTTTAACAATTTGGCCTCATTGATATTTGGTGTGTGTTTGTTCATTTGTGGTTAGAAAGAAATCGTTTTAGAACCTGGTGAATAGCAGATAATTGTATTTTTTCCTGTTATGCTAAACACAAAAATTGAATGAGGGTAGACTTTCTTTTTCTCTTGGCTGTATATCAAAGATAATTTAAAGGAGAAAAGTGGAGGAAAAGTGATATTTAACACGGATATTTCACCTGGGGCAGCCACCAGCGTGTCTCATTGACCATTTGAAGCTTTAATTTCCATCGGAAAGAAAGAATAACCAGACTCGGGATCAGTGCGACAGCTTTATCATTTTTTTTCTTGTTTTCATTCTCGCACCTGCCTCAGGGAATGAGATAGACGTCTGCACGTCAGCACAGAGATACTGTGCTCTTAATGCTCAGCCTTATTAGACCGGGCGGTGTTCATGACTCCCCATCCCTCACTGATGTTTAATTCATGCTCTTCTCAGTCTGACACATTCAGTTTCGTTTCAGCTCCAACAAAGAGCAGCTGCTAATGGTCTTTTTTAGAGAGGATGATTAAAATAAAACATACCACAGGATGGGGACGAGGACAAACGGCAAGGAGAGGAGACGGTGTCAGAAATATATTAACCACTGTGTGTGTTAGGCTTGACCTTTCAGGCAGGAAGGTCTGTATCTGAGAAAATGGACTGAAAACACAGAGTCTGTTAATTATTCTGCAGGTTCTTTAATATTTATCTTTTCTCCACAGAGGCAGCAGTTAATTCAGCAGAAAGCCCAATTAAAAGTTCTATTGGACTTGAAGTGTGATTTGTTTCTGCTAAAACTCACTAACAGTTGTGTGACATTAGAAATTAGCACTGATGACTTATCAGTCATCCGGGAGACTTATTTTTACATAATCAAACATTTTATTAATATGAATTTATACAGAGATTAAATACACACACACACACACGCACCCACACACACACACACACATTGGCTTTATTTACTAATTAAGTAACCACAATTTCTTGCATTTTATTTAGGAATATCAGACTAAAATGGGGCATCCTATATTTTAATTTGTATAAAAGTATTCAAAGAAAGTATTATTTTATTTTATCCCAAACATTTCATTTTCATGTTTTGGGTGTTGAATGACAAAATATTAGACATGTTCCTGGGGTATTCATTCATGGTACTCCAAGGCACTGTGTCTTTTACCTGGTGCATTAATGGTTACAGTTAATGAGCCAACATTTTAAAATGCTTCAGACTTCTACATAAATAGCCTCTAATGAAAAGAGAGAAGAGTACACTCCTTAATCCTGGTGGTGCTACAGAAGGATTGATTATGTTAGCCGGCTTTTAAAATAATGGAGAAGCATTGCTGTGATGAAGTAGCAGGAGATTCTTAAAGACAGTGAGAGCAATTTCAAGGAATTCAATTTTTAAATGAAATTCCTTTTAAGGTATGTTTTAAATATACAGCATTTTCAAAAAAAGTTAGATAGTTATTTGATTGTGCTATAAAATGGTACTATGTGCCTGGGAAATAGATAACACCACCCTTTAAGAGAAATGTTTAATAATCATCACCATCACTCACTCGTCTTCTTTTTCTCCAACTTCCCACTCCTCTTGGAAAATACGATGAAAAAGAAACTCAAATTCATAATAGTTTCATGAACTTAAAATTACTTAAAGTTACTTTCATGTCTAGCTGAATTAAATAAAATAAAATTTTATTTCCCGATAGGAAACAAAGGGGTAACAAACGTTTCAATGCTGCTTTGTTGCCATAGACTTACTTTTGAGTATCACACATATCTCACACAATCTCTACTTGTTGATTATCCCCTTGTTTGATTTCTCGACAAGCTTCAGACTTCAAGCGCCTCATTTCTCAACAAGTAAATTTTTTCAACGAGACTGAATTCAGTAGATAAAACTGCTACAGAGGTAAAAGCAATTTTTTGATGGAATGACAAAGATGTTTTGGTATGTTTTAGTACTTTTATGCTATTTGACTGAAATGTGTCCTTGAAGGCACCATGAAGAAAACAACAGGTGAGTGCATATCTGGTGAACCCACTGGCTCAAATGACAGGAGAAGAGAGGTGGTTTAGAAAAATGATCTGCACTGTTAATTATTCCCAGTTAGAGGAGGATCCATGTGATGGTGCTCCTTCAAAGACGCAATCAGCTTAAGTAAGGTTTACATGTGACAGGGAGCTTTTTTTCACGAGAAAGCGTTTTTTCAACAATGCACTCATTCGCTTCGATCTCTGTCTATGCGCAACACCTTCCATCAAGCAGTTCCATTTTTTAAACGTGAAATCATAAAATTCAGATGTGGCTCGATCAACCTCAAAGCGGCTGCTCCTTTCACTTCCTGACATTTCTGAGAGTCACCGGCTTTTTAAAGTTTAAACACAGACGTGAGCCTGCATCGGCTTGCCTGCTCAAGACTTTGAGGAGAAACTTAACATGAGGCAGATGAAGGTGAGAGGCTGCTGTCATCCAGATTAAACTGAACACATTAAAACAGAGTTAACACAGCTCATGTTTTAATGCCACCACCAGATTCCCAGGTAGTTCATCAGCTCCACGAGGAGCATTTACGGATTCACTCACTTGCGGTCAGAAAGTCTGGAAAGTTTTAATTGGGCCACAAGTTCTTCCGTTTTTCGTCACAAAGGCAACAAGACAGAGATGATCAAACTTTCCCCAAGACAATGAGATGAAAGTTACTCAAAGCTGCCTGCTTCAGAGAGGCTCTGTTAAGATTTTATCAGTTTGATGGGGCTTTCACTGAATGTGTGCAAAGCGACCACGCAACCTTTCAGGATTATTACCTTCAACAGCTTCGCTGCAGGACAGGACGTACCATCAGACAGCTTATGTGAACATCAGATTACCTTACATCTCACTTTCTGGAGTGTTTGTGGAGAATTCGAGTCGCTCATTAGGTCTTGTGTTTCTACAGAAAGTTATGGATGTGCTGGACTCTTAATGATTCTTTCAGTCCAGCTATGAGGCTCACCAAGTTCACATGACTCCACTGGTTGTTGTCCCATCTCAATATAGCCAATCAGTCATATAGTCAAAGCAGCAGTGAAGTCCAATGAATATTTAATGAAATTTTCCATTCTTATTATAAAAACATCTTTTATCTTATTTTTAATTTAGATGGATGAATGGATGGATAGATGATTGGATCATCAAATGTGTGTTAAAATCAGACAATAATATTCAAAGTAAATACAAAATGTATTTTTTTAAGCTGGTAAGATAATATAAGATAAGATAAGATAAAAAAATATATTTTATGTCACTGCGAATGCATTTTCTATATGTTGGTGGCTTTGTGTCTTGTTTCTTTGTGTTGAACCCATGTATAGGCAAAAAACAACCAGTCTAATATTCTAGTAATATGCTGCAGGAAACCTCTGAGTAGATGCAGACAATATTAATTACTAAAGCCAAGACATGGTCTTGTAACCATTTTCCAATTTAATAGATGGATCTGTTTAATAGATGGATGTTGATTTCTCATCATGTTGAAATAGGTCATTTTTTAAAATCTTCCAGCCTACTTCATGTTGTCAGACAGGTTATTTTTAAGCACATCTCTCGATTCTAAATGTCTTAGCAGTGATTAAGCCAGTTTGGGGCTTAAAGTTGTGGTGAAGCTGTCCAAAAATGCAGTTAAGAAAAATAAATACAGAATTTCATAACGTGCAGGTCCAGAGACATGGTTGTATATGAATGATATAGTTTGACATTTAATTTGATGGGTTATATGAAAAATTTAAGCGGAACAAAATTGTCAAACCAGGACAAATCTGTAAGAAGGGAAATACTTTTCCACTGCAGTATAAAGTACAGTACAAAAGCTTTCACTACAAATCCTGAAAGTAAAATAAATAAGTAAAAAGAAAAACATTGAACTATTCCAAAAACATTGAACTATTAAAATTATTTAAGCTGTCTTACAAGCTCTCTTTGGTGAATTTCTCTTTGTTTTTTCAGAGTGTGTCAGAAAAAATATATTTTTTAATTGGGGCTGTTTGTCAACTTCGTGCAAAAGCTCTTAACCACTGAATAGAGATGGCACTTCTTCACAATGACAATTGCAATGAACTTTGTCCTTTGGAGCTGAGTGAATCTTGATGGTACTCTGATGGCTGGTAGAGCCACCAGTTTTGGTTGTTGATTTTATATATAAAAAAAAATCTGTTTACTTTTGCACAACATGAATGTGTTTGGTCCAGTTTTTCTTTCCTGAAATACTTCTGCAGAATGAATTTTAATGGAGACAATATTCTGTTCCTCTTTTCATGTCTCTAATAAGTGGACACCATTAAATGTGGGGGCACTATACTTCTGTATTAATTATGCTATTCATTTTAATTCATGTATTTAATGCACATGTCATGATGCATTTAGAGAGCAAATATTATCCCCAACATCTCATCGTCAGTTTGGCGTGTCCCTCTCTACGCACACTTTAATACGTATTTTATTTATATACTTTTGTTGCACACACAATAACCTGTAGCTGTGTGGCCACACAAAGACTGCTGCAGTTTGTTGTTTTTGTTTCAAAATATGAGATCTTGATTGTCGTCTACATGTTGTCGCCCTTGTGAGGGTCCCGGGTCAGCATCAGAAAAAAAGGTGACTCTTCCATCACCTCCTCAGATCTCTGCAGCTCCGCTGTGCTCTCAGTCTCATGAATAATAAAGATCAGAGTTGAATTATTAATGCAGATTTTTGCACACAATCTGCAAGGGCCATTATCCAGATCTGTGATGGATCTCATTTAACTCTGACAGATTAGATGGATCCACAGTCTGGCGACCTGCCGCCTCGATTGCATAGAGATAATCTGCTGTCGTAGTCTTGATTTGGACGGGAAGGTTACTATAAAATTTTACATATGAATGAGACTAAAAGGTTTGTTTCATTTTGATGCTGAGTGCTGGAAATGTCAGCTCCCAGGACAGGCACATTCTCTGAGTAAAGAGTGGGGAGGGAGGGTCAAACCTGAGGCTCCTCCATCTGTGAAAGGTCATGGTTCAGACTGCAGAGCCGAAGGAGCTCTCAGATCGCCACTTAACTTCTGAAAGCCCACAAACGAGATAATCCTCTGATTTGACACCTCAACCAGACGCTCATTACTCTCAGTACCTTGTGCAGGCAGTCGCTAGGAAATTTCCCGTCAAGGCGAGTTTCCTTCTGATTCATTTATACAAAATATGAAGCCAAGCAAAGAAGACAATTCGCAGATTGCAGCGCAAATAGCAGCAGCTGCTGGCAACAATATACACTCACATTTACATCTTTAATCTGCACAAAATACCACAGAAGTGCCCTAACACACCACTTTAATTTAATCATTTTTCTCTGTCAGAGTCAGAGTTTAGAAACAGGACATCTACCATAAAATGTTAAAACTCTCTGGAACTGCAGTTATTTCTCCATGATTTATTAGATGACTGACAGAAGATCAAACCATATTTGTCATGGCTTCCTTAGCCACTAAAAATAGTTCAATTTGAAATTTGTGTATACAATTGATTATGCTTCCCAAGACAAAATCTTTTCAGAACCATTTCAAATTTTATAAAGAATAAATTACGTTTCATGTCTTTGATTTCACTAAAGGAAAAGGAACAAGTTGTGTTTTTGCTATAACCTCTCTTTAGTAAAGGTGTCTGCCCTTTGTCAACACACACACTGTGTATTGACAAACACACAGTGTGTAAACTTAACTGAATCAAAATCAATTCGGTTTACAAGGGTTTTCTGAGTGAAAGATCCCTAGGTCAAAGCAAAGAAAATGTTCCTCTGACAATGATGACGAACTGAGTGAAAAAGCAGCCAACTCTCAAAAAGACCTTCAAAAAGCCTGGGACACAGCAAAATGACCTCTTTAAATGAATTCTTGAGCATCAAGATCAAAGTAAGGAAATAAATAAATAGGGACTGAATCAAGACTTCTGGACAGAATTGAATTGGGGGTGAGGAATGTCTAATATGGTTATTTATCACTTCGTTGTGCAGCATCTTCTGAAAAAGACAGCTAGTATAAAACACTCTTTCCTTTTTCCACAAGCCACAATGTCTGAACAGAGAACTATCCACAATGGATCAAAGAACAATTTGGGAAAAAAATATATATATAAAAAAAAACTTTCTTCCAATTCTTGCTCCTCTTTCTCATTCCTGCTTTGTGACTCTTGATCTGATAAAATAAAAGTACAGATTTTTTTTTCTTTTTTTTTTTTTTTTATTATATATGTTTTCCAAGAACCAGCACAGAAAATTACAGAAAATGGGCAATTGATCCATATGGGGGTCTTTTATCCCTTCTTCTAAAAGAAGGGTGAAATAAAAGAATTACAAAAGCTCAAATTATAATTCAGAACAAAAAGAAAGAGTTATATTTCTGTTTTGTATTCCCATAAGCACAGGCAGAATGAAAATACGTCCAGTTTCTGACAAATCCAAAGAAAATCCAAAGATTTGGTTTTACTCGATCAGCTAATAACAGCAGCTCAGAATAATCGTTTCAGTGCTGGAAGCTTTGGGAATAATTTTTAAAGGCAAAACATATTAAAATAATCACAGCTAAATGTTAGAGGCATCAGGGGAATCAGGTGGATTAATTAAAAACATTTAAAGATCTAAGTTGTGCTTTGAAGGGAAGGAAAAGAAATGAACACCTCTTCACCTGGATGTCTCCTCTTCTTCATCCTCTCCTACAGATTATCTCAGAGCTGAGCCCCTTCAACCTCCTCAAGTCTTTAACAGGAAAAAGAAATGAGGCCTTGAAAAATCAGCTGACACCCCACAAGCCTGATTGTTGTGTGTCTGATCACAGCTGCCGTTAAACTCCCACGGCAAATCACGGGAACGAAGCAACTCCCTGGAGAGAGCCGAGAACAAGAAAACGAAAAGCATCAATTAACGTGTCAGAGAAGGCACGGGAACTGTTCTTCTCCGAAAACACGACATTATCCCCTGTGGAAATAAGGACGAAAAACTGCTTAAACTCTGCTTCCCTGAAATACACAACACATGTAATTTATCACTGTGAGTGTCTGAAGACATCACGGCAGGAGTAGGACAGCACAAGAAACCTCAAACAGACAAGTTTAATAAAAGTGAAGCCATTTTAGATGGAGGTGTGCACAAAGGAGGAAGAAAGGCTTCAATCAGCAGATTCAGGTCCAAAGTTTTCTAGTCACTCTGCTGCTTTCCTCTGATTGGAAACAAAGTTTGAAAGAATTCAACATCAGCAGTTACTAACAATCCAGTATTTTGTATGATTTCATGTTTTATCTGAATGTATTGGTCAAACGCTGCTCTTGCTTAGATGTCTCATTTTTATTTCCATCCCTTCAACCCACTCATCTCTTCCTAGCCAGAGGAATGTTCCTGGAAAACCTTTACAGGAAGTATCCTTGTTCTACTAACCACCACATCTGACATGTTTAAACACAGAGGGTCCCGTAGCTCGACTTGTGGCTCGACTGTCGTCTAGAGTTTCCCCTGGATGACAGAATCGGAATCCGCTTCATTTGCCAAGTTTGTGCAGATGCACAAGAAATTTGACTTTGGTTCCACTTTTCCGTCAGTGAAGACATTGAAGAAATATATAAAACTGAAAATCAAAAATAAAAAATTGTTTAAATATAAAATATATAAAGGTTAATGTGCAGATGTTCTCCATCAATGAGTCCTGTAAGGAGATCAGTCAGAGGAGCAAAGCAAAAGCCTACTCTGTGTTATCAGAGGAAATCATCAGGCTTTAATAGTTTTTTAATGAGTTTGTAGAATGCACTCTGGCGACAGTCTAATAAAGAACAAACTGAGAATCAGGCTGAATAATGTATAGAGGCAGAGGTAGCTCTAATGAAAAGATGATGAGAGGAGTTCCTGAGAGATGGAAGGAGGAAAAGTGTCAGGGAAAGTTAAAACAGGAACCCTACTAATCATGCTTACTGAAGAAATTAGGCAAAGGTGGGAAGAAGGGGCAAAGCAGAAAGTCTCTGTTCTAATCCTTTTCTTTTTCTTTCAGCAAAGAAAAGCAATTACTTAATAAGGAAATCATCAGATTGGAAAAAGATCAGTAGACTGAAAGACAGAAAGGAGTAGATATAGGAAATATAAGGAAGGAAGAAAGAGTTATATGAACCAAACAGGAGGAAGAGCTGCAGATACTAGAAAGGAGGTAGACACACATTTGAACATAACAAAGCGAACTGAATAACTGAGTGTTTCTCTACATTTTTGGACTTGATGGTGGTGATATATGCACCAAGTAAGGTGATGGCTACACTATTATCTCCAAAACTGCAGGTCTTGCACTAAGAAACTATCAAAAGGGAAGAAATCAGTGGCATAAGTGGCAGCCAAAGTTCATTGACACGTAAAAGCCAGGGCCAATGAAACCTGGCTTTCAACACCAGGGCAGGTGTTGATGCTCACCAATATAATGTTGAGCAACTGTTATATATTGCTCAACAGTATATTGAACAATAGACAATACACTATTGCTCAAATTGTTTAAAGAGTAAATGTTGGTCATGAAGCAAAGGTATCAGAATTCAACAATTCATCATGTTTGTGTAAATAACATAACTCTTTAATGCAGAAAAGTCAGGTGCTCGTGCCTACTCTTTCCACTACTAAGATCAGAAATGATGGGCAGATGAGAATTAGAAATGGCTGGGATTTCTGCCCAACGCATGGCACACCGTGGATTTAAGAAATGACAAAACTGATTTGAGGAGCACGAGATTGGGTCTGAGGTATTGATCTAACCTTCAAACATGCCAGATCTCAACCCAGCATCTGTTGGATGGACTAAACAAACAAGTTTGATCCGTGGAGGACCCACCTCATAAGTTTCAGGACTTAAAGGATCTGCAGCTAACATCTTGGTGCCAGACAACACAACACATTGCAAGGAGTCTAATAGAGTCACGCTTCAAAGGGTCAGGACTGTTGGGAAGAAAAAGGATAACAAACACACTGACAGGTAGGTAGTCATGATGATCAGATGATGAGCTGGGGAAATATTGGAAGATACAAAAAAGGGCAAAAAAGAGTGACTCTTTTTTGATTTTCTTGAAAAAAACAAGACAATCAACTCAGTAAAGATGCATTTCTGTAAATTAGATACAGTGGGTGGTAACATAATCACAATGGGATCTAAAGCACTATTTATGCAGTGATGTAGGAACTGATGACCAATACATAAAAAGCTGAAGCAGGGATATTAAATAAGGACAAAGGAGAGAAGAAAACAATCGAGGTCTCTAGTTACTTTTCAGAAGAATCTCTGACCTAGTTGGAATAAAGTTGCTTGTATTTTCTTTCTGGGAAGTTATTTCTTCTGCCTCTGGATGCAGTTAAGTATTGAGACCAGTTTCTAAAGAAAAAAATCCTGCAATTTGTGCTATAAATGTGAAGAAAGCTTACCAAAACAGATCAGTTTAGATGTTGTCAGACAGAATGGGAAAATCAAAAGAGATTCTTACAAGACAAAAGAAAATGAAATAACAAAAAAGGAAGAGAAAACGTTTCTCTGTCAAGAAAAAATACAGCTCACAATCCTTAAAATATCTTAATGTCATACATTAATTCAACTTCCATGGTTTGTGAGTTGCGTTTTCCACTCATTTCCACTTCCTCTGTATGTTTTTTTTCCCATCTGGACAGGAAACAAGGCTCCTTCTTGTTTGATGGGAATCTTTAGGTTCATGATGCAACATACATGCAACTTCATCGTCATGTGCAATGATGCAAACATATGTGAAAAATGTGCTCTTGCCTTCATCTGAGCTGCTCTCTGATAAAGCAGAGTCAATAGAGTATCAACAACGGAGACCAACAGACGTGTTTTAATGTTTGTAAGTAGATCAGAGTGGGGCGTATATTTGGTACTCAATGTCGCGGAGTGAATTGTTCACTGGGAAGCGGAGTTCACATTGAATTGTTTTGTATGCAATACTGAGCTGATAAGCTTGAGAGTCGCCATGACCAGTCTCAAGGACGCGCATCAGCCAGTCTGACACCATGTGCCGCACTACCAGGTGTGCAGTGGATCTTCCAACAGAGTAGAAATGGGACTAAGTCAGGCCAACTAGCTCATCAAACCTACTCCATTCAAAGTGTGGGATTTCTCACAACAAATGCATGCAGTCTGTATTCTCCAAATCCCAAATGTCTGCAAATAATGTGTGTAGAGTCTGTGTCCATCATGAAGCCAGTGGATATGGGAGCCTGGAGTTGTTGATCTGAGGCAGTAAGGACCAATGCTGTCTCTGTGGTTTACTGGCAAATTTGGACTTTTGCTCCTCTAAATGTCATGACTGAAATTGAAGAAAAATAATGCATGGATAGTTGGATCATTGTTTTATTGTCAATAATTGCAATCCATTTCCCAATCTTTCAGAGAAAATTCAGAGAACTTTTAGGTTCTGGTTGTTGTTCTTACAATATTTAAGTTATTTTTTAAATATCCAGATAAACATTAAATTGTGTCACTCTTTCTTACCTCTCAAATAATGTTCTTCCTTCTGAGTTACTTAAAATAGTTTATTTTTATTTTTTTTGAAACCAAAGAACATCCTAGTTTTAATTCACCTTTCAAAAAGGTGAGGAAAAAAAAAATCAAACCACTTTTAATTAAATATGGGAACTAACATCAACTGGTATTAAAAACAATGTCTGAGGCCTCACATACAAATGTGTGCTTTTGCTTCAGTGTGTTCACCTCCTCTTTGAGGGCAGTGATTAATCTGTAATAAAAGTGTTGAACAGGAGGGCATCGAAAGGTCGAGAAGGAAGGATTAACGTCGAGGTTATCACGTTCACGAGGAAAGATCACTTCTCATTACCATAAATTGCCACTTACTTCAGGGCCCCTGTGTTTGGCCCCTGTTATGCTCACTCATTCACCCCTCCCCCCCCTAAACATTCAGGGGGCTTGAGGTGCTGGTCACAGTCAGATAAGTCGCCTCGACCTGAGAGGTGGTACGAGTTCAGAGTTCGCCATCTACTTAAATTACCGGACAGAAGGTGAAGGATGGATTGTGTCTAAATGTCTCGGGTGGTCAAATAAAGTTCATTTTCTCCTTATTAAACTTGGGGCATAAAATGTCGACATCAAGGCCAAGAATCTGCTGTAAATAAGCTACTGCTGAAGGAGAACAAGAACCCAAGGGGGGCGGGGTGTCAGACCCATGGCACAAGGAGGAATCTTTGGATCGAACTCAAAACGTCTTAGAAAGATTGCATACATACAGTCTGAGGAATGCATTTGTCTCTTTGAAATACATTTTTTCCACTTAATCGGTTCCAATGCTAAAGAAGTGATAGTACATTCTTACACTCAATTTTATGTGATTCCAATGCTTTAAGTTTTGGATCTCAAATTGAAAGCTGTTTCTGTACCAGCACAAATTTGGACCTGGACCAGAGGAACGGACTCAAACAGAACAAGAGCAATCAAAACATTGTGAATGCCATGTTTAAATCTAATTTATTTACCTTTGATCTGTTCAATTTAAAATCGAAAGCCACATAAAAGAAACTGCTCCTCAACAACAATAATATCTGATTAGCAGCAGAAACACCTTTTTTTATGTCTCTGACATCAAGCTTACAGATAGTTAAATGCTTTGCTTAGAGAAGCACTTAAAACTCATTATTTTCCATCAAACACATAAAGGCCTTTTCCTTCTTAGTTTTTAAACACTTTGCCTTTTAATATCGCCAGCTGGTGTTTGTAAATCTTGCTCTAAACTTTGTGTTTAACTTGTGATCAGCTGAGAGTGAAGCCTTTATCAGTGCTACTTGTTTTTGAAAATAGTATTAATAAATTAAGGTGGTGATATTATGTCATCTCTTTACAGATATGGAAAATATGGTCTTTCTTGTTAAACAGCATCTAAGTCCTTCACAAAAACAATAAAAAAGGGGAGGGAGAAAACAGATTCTTTAATAATACAACTCGTTTGCTATAGAAACGGACTTTAATATTATAAAGTAAACTCATTAACACCTGCTTGTGTCTCAACCTGTAAGTTTGAATTCATGCCCAAATACATCCATTAACTGGATGAAATGTTTAGAGTAAGATGGAAATGCTCTGACTTGGCTCTTGGTTTGTAGAAAGGCAACCTAATTCATTTACAGAATCAATTAAGAGCTTGTTTAAACACCAGCCATTACTGAAATTACTGAAAGTTATTTAGTATTCTCAGAACCACTTTAGCCTGTAGTTTTTTTTTTTTTTTTATATGCTTCCTTCAACTTTTGTACATCTAGACTCAAATATCTTCAAATTTTCCCATGAAAGATAATTAAAGTTCAGTCACTTTTGGTAAAAGAGTCAATGAAGAGCAATCTTCATGTCTTGCCACAAATTTGCCACATCTCACTTGCATTTAGGTCAGGACTTTGACTGGATCATTTTAACAAGTTAACATCTTTTGCTCAACACATTTCCTTTGGAACTGCTGTGTATATTTAGGGTTTATGTCATAGCAAAGGTGAACTCAGGTGTGCAGTTTTTACTTGTGAACAGCGTCTCTCCATCTTTCACAGAGAGCGACTGTGTGTTCAGTGCAATGTGCAGCATTAGTTTATCTCCTCAACATAGGAGTTTGACATCGTCCAAAAAGTTTGATTTTAGTCTGATATCACCACATTACATTTTAATATGTAAAATATTAAAAAATGTATATTCATCGTTTGCCTTTGATGACATAGTTATACTCTAAATAAGTCCACTGGCCTATTTAGGACACATGTAAGTTAACAGAAGTCTGACCAAACTGATTTAATAAATCATTAACATTAAAACTGGATTATGATTGAGATAAAATATTCCCTACACTGCTGATTATAAGATCTGCTGATACTTTTATGTGCTCTTGCACTTACTGAAGCCTAGTGACACAGAACAAAAAAATAAAAAAACAACAAAAAAAAAATAAAATCCCCCAAGACAGATTAAGTTAGAATATTTGAGCTCAGTGAAGGTCACCTGGTATAGAAACTTAGTGGCTGCTCTCTCTCCAGCAGCAGGTGAGCAGCACCATTAACTTAAACACTCTGAGGAAGAGAGAGATTAGCCTCATGTTAATTTCTGCAGCCGTCCTGAGCTGCATGCAGAATATTAATAAGGCTCAGGTTTTTATAAAGAGTCCTCTTTAGGTGGACTGTAAGCACACTTTGAATAAATCCAGCTGGCTTTGTGTTAATATTGTTCTCTCTGCGTTATCCTCCATCACTTCTCCTCGCCGTGGAAGAAGCAGTGGCCCCGGTGCCCAGGGGCCTCGCTGACATCTTTTATTATTTATGAATCTGATTAATAATCTGCCACCCTGCTGCAGGAGAAGCTGAGATCCATAAAAGGGTCCAGAAGAAAAGCTGCGCTGGGGTGTAATTCGAATTCTACGTGCTGCAGAGAAGAAAAGGAAAGGGCTCATCATCTCCCAGGAGCTTAATGAGAATAAAAGCTGAGACAATGCTCCTGGAAATCCCACACTCAGCCGGGTAAGCTCATTTTTTCACTGAGGTTCTCTTGGGGTGGTGCTGGGGGGTTAAACATATCGGAGGAGACAGAGTGGAGAAAATGCAGCATGGCAGAGCATGTTTATGGACTTGGTTGTATCTGGTGTTGAAGACAACATCATTATCAAGAACAATATCTCCAAAAATTCAAGCATTTTTGGGTATAAATATATTTTCACTCAGCAGCAAAGTCAGCAACAAATCCAACTTGTAATTGCTACTGGCAAAGCTTTAACATCCATCCATCCATCCATCCATCCATCCATCCATCCATCCATCCAT
>VMRN01000039.1:286079-299357 GCA_010277015.1 Poeciliopsis turrubarensis
CTTTCAATGCGACGTCAGAGCATTGAAATAAAAGCTGGTAGAGGCTCTGTCTCCTGCGCAGCCTCTGGCTGTGAGACCCGACGTTCTCATAAAATCATTACTTTTATTAACGGTCAGATGGCTTTTTAATAGAATCTCTTTATTATGTCGTTTCTCATTTTCGGCCTCTCAGTGAAATTTCATCCCCCTGTTCTGTTGATGTTGTTCTTCCCTTGTTTCATATTTTCTGATGTTTATAGCTGCAGGGTTGATGGCACTGTGAGATTTTTTTTTTCTTTAAAATGGAGCGAGCAAGTTATTGGTTTCTGTTTGTTTCTGATTATTTGTTTACAGTGAGCATCCAGCAACATTTTTCCGTTTTCAGTGTCAAACTCAAGATTTTTTTTTCTGCTTCTTTCACATGATTAATTTCACACTCTCAGGCAAACCTGGAACACATTGGCACATTTCCACAGCTCTTAGATCCAGTTTGAAGAGAAAACGCCCAATCTTCATGAAGCAGCAGGTGATGTGGGTTTATTTGATTTGTGCTGCAGGGCTCCCTCAAGCAACAAGACGAGATGAGTACTTACACCCATTATGTATCTGAGCAGAAGGGATCACAGGTACGCTCGGAGCACGAAAATGTAAGAGGAGATTTAATCTCAAGAGAACAAGATGGAATGAGAAACACGACAGACTGGAGCATACTCAGATTTTGGTTTTTAAGAAATACAGTGTGATTGTAGAGTCAAGGTCAAACGTTGTTGCAGTGACACAAATGTTAGGTTTAAGGTTTGCAACATTTTAGTAGTAGAACCTTATTGCCCCCTTGGGGCAATTAGATTTGCAGCATAGCCACAAACATAGGCACTTGTAACAGAACATCGACAGGCAACATATTAGACAACAGACAACATAAGGAATGCTTCTGCAACATATCAAACGTCAACTGAACATATTTCATCAGTTGCAAAACCACAATCAACTGAACAAATAGACTAAATATTTTCTTCCTTTTAAGGACTTGTGTAATTCCTCTGACATGCAGGAACAAATGGCCAGAATCCTGACTGGTGGTGACCCAACATTGAGTATTTGTGCTGTTTTTAACATTACCTTTAGAGAAATAACACCAGAACTAACTATTTGTTCTCAGTAGGGTTTAGTGTGACAAAGTGGTTCAGTTTCTGTTCACCACTTGTCCCTTACTCTTATTTCTGATTGACATACTTTCTATAATTGGTTACAATGCTTAAATGTAAGCATTGCTTCACTTACTGT
Source organism: Poeciliopsis turrubarensis (assembly GCA_010277015.1). Classification (NCBI taxonomy): domain Eukaryota; kingdom Metazoa; phylum Chordata; class Actinopteri; order Cyprinodontiformes; family Poeciliidae; genus Poeciliopsis; species Poeciliopsis turrubarensis. Next base: position 287,343 of record VMRN01000039.1, read on the forward strand.
CCCAGGTTTCTTTCTGTTAGCATTATGTTACCTGTTAAACTGTGACTTGCTCTACTCAAGTGCAGGTGTGTTGCCAATTGGCAATAAAAACTGAGTTCCTGGAAGCTCGGGATGGTTGTCAGAGTGAAAAATAACAAATGAAAGTCATCAGAAGAATCTGGAACTGGCAGATGATGCAGTTTTTTTGTTTTGCTTCTTTTGTTCACCTTGCTGATCCTTAACTACACTTCTTTAGATTGAGGAAATTGCAATTTCTTCATCCCAAGTTCAATATTCAATCATTCTCATCACTTTTTCCTTGTCATACTTTAATTTGTTGTTCTGGAAATCACACACAGCGTGTAGTTAATAAATAATTACATGTATATATTGTTACATGTATATATTTTTAGTGCAAATAAAGCTTTTCTGTATTGGCCATACAGAATATTAACAAACAAAGAGCATTAGGAGATCAAAGAAGCTCAGCAGACAGCTCAGAGATAAATTTAGCAACTCGTTTAAACCTGGTTAAGACTCCAGATCAATCTTGTTCTCTTCCACATTTACTTTTCCTGCAAATTTAGCTATAAAAAAAACAAAAAAAAACAACAATGTTGAAACAGGACTGCTTCAAGGTGGACCCATTCTTCGCAAAGCTGGCATCATAATAAATCATATCTTTCCATGCCCGTACATCATTCTGTGGAGGAGACAGGTTGACACAGCTGAATGTTAAGCCTGAAGGCCAGCACAGATATATAAAACAAGTTTAAATATGAAGTTCCCTGCTCCTCCTTTGGTTCTTGATTAACAAACGATGGTCAGTGTTAATCCTGATCAGAAACAGCGGCAGCTCTAATTGCAGCTGGCCTGATTATATGTGGCTGCAGCGCGGCGATCGGAGAGGACAGAGACAGAGTGACTGTTAGCTGAACTGGCAGGTGGTAAAACAGCAATTATAGAACTAAACTGTGTCGCCTCTCAGAAAGCGTGTCTTATTTGTTACGAGTGAAGTGATGAAAGAGGAAAATAATTGGATTTTTCTCCGTCTGTCGTTGTCATCCTCCAAGTCCTAAATGTTTGAGGAAAAAGGATCTTTGAACAAAGTTTATTTCATTCTAACCTTTGATTAATGGTTTCCCTCTCGAGGCCACGCTGCAAAAGAAGCAAATTATTCTCAAGATCAAGCTTTTAGCCGTCTCATTATCTGTTTGCTATCTCTCCACAGCTTTCCTTGCACTCTCTCACAGACCAAATGATGTGTCTGTCCTCTGAAAGTGGACGTGCTTGTGTCTCTTTAATGCTCATTTCCAGTCTGTTGTGTGTTTTATCCCCCACCATCCCTTTCTTTTGACAAACAACAAAGCATTTTTTTTAGAACGCCAATTAGAAGCAGCGACCGACCCTGCTGACATTTTGCTGACCTGCCGTCAGAACCCATAGACGGGTTTGATGTGCTTAGATCCAGTCATTAAAATGAAATCAGCTGGCAAAAAGTGGTTGCTGGGTACCATATGAGCCAGGAAACACCAGCTGGAAGAGTTCTGAGACAGTGGAATTAAAAACCGTCTATCAGAGGTTTTAGTTTTCAAGATAAATGTTACTCTTCAAAACACGGTTCAACAAGAAGCAAATCCGCCGGCCTTGTCACACAGATTTTTTATTTTTTTTTTATCATGACATGTAGGTGGTACTGGAAGGATTTAATGATGCTTCTTCACATAATTGCTATTGGTTGATAAATTCTTCTTCAGAAAGTGGTGAACAATGATGACCGTGTATCTGTTCAATTACTTTGGTTATTTACAAACCTTAATAAGTAATATAGAATTCTTATCCAATCAGATTCTTGCTTTTAGAGCTGGCCATTGTGGATGAAAATATATTTTCTCTGTTTAAATGATTCAACAATTACCATTTAATTATTTTGCAGAGATTGCCAGATATTTATTAAAAACCTGTTATTGTATTCTACAGTCTATATACTGCTATTAGCTTAGTAAGTTTCACACGGTACTTTATTCATGTCACTGGATAAAAGATCAAATAAATCTTCACTTCATAAACACAGATTTGAGATGGGGACTCTGCTGTGGCTGCTCTTATTTTGAGGGTTCATTGTTTTATGTATTGATGACTGAGTTTTAACTTCTCAAATGTAATATCATCACTTTTTGGTAAATTTTGCTTTCCTGGTGGCCGGTATTTTATTTAGACGTGTCTTTAAATATTTTCTTGTCTTTTCTGATGTGAAAACAATGTTCATCATAAGCTAAAAGCCTAACCACAGCTGAAAAGAGAAAATGTTTCTTTTTTTCAAAATTGGCTTCTTTTGTCATCAGAAACTGATCCTAGTGTCGGGAAGCTGGGTGAGGTTGAGGTTTTCAGGTTAGTCAGATAAGAGCAAAGGTGTTACCTCTTTGGAAGTTTGCTCCGAAATCAGAGAATTTCTGTTTATTATCCTGAATCCCATCCTGATAATCCTGGGAATTTTTTTCCACTATATTCTTTGGTACAATTGCCTGTTTGAGCTTCACATTCTGAAATATCAGTGTCCTCCGGCGACTTCATTCTGCTGCTGCAGATACAAAGCCGTGTGTTCGTCTCTGCCTGCTTTTTAATATTTAATCGGCAGCGATATGATGGGCCAGACCCGGCAGACACTGCTGAAACTGCATCAGGAAACTCTGGGATAAAGACATGAAGTTTTCTTATTCTTATTTTTGCTCTGTGAGTTTCATCTTTTAAATTATTAACATCATCTCTACCTGTGGCAAGTCTGCTGTTAATAAATATTTACGTCACATACAGATGCTCATTAATTAATCACAACGCTATGGATTTTAATATTGAATAATTTATCATATTTTCTTGACTACTAACTAATGCTTTAAATAAGCTAATCAATACGATGGAGTCTGTGTGTAGTTTAGAAATAATTTTAACATTTTCCATGTGAATTTTCGATTCAGCTCTAATTTACCCCTGAATTAAATCCAGTTTCTTGTCCAACTGTTTTTTTGTTGTTGTTGTTTCAGTAATGAGTTCATAGCCATAATGTTCCTCCTCGGCAAATATTAGCTTTAAATCCGCCGACACAGCCACAGCATTTAGCTGCCGTTTGACCCAAGCCACGACCGCGGTAATTATTTTTCCTCTCTCGAAGCACATCGAAGGGAGCAGAGGCCTTGGAAAAGAAAACAACATCTGTGTCTCTCAAATATGAGGGGGAGTTTCCTCACTAAAGGTCAGAGTCTCTTTATCTGCTCTGCAACGCTGGCTTTGGAAGAATAGGGAGTTTATTTTCTCAGAACCAGCAGACCTCTCTGCAAAGCATCAGCAAAACTTTCTACAGCTGCTGTAAACTTCTAGCACTCCCTAAGAGACAAAAAGCTTAGATCTACAATATTCTATGTTTCTATATTTATTTTTTCTCTGGTACCATGACTAGTATGGTGCTGTCTCATCTGTACGAAGGCAAATTGTTACTTACGCCTCAAATTAGTTAAAATAAGAAAAAAACTTGTAATTAAAAAGTTATCTGAAACTAAATTAATGCATATCAACTTAAGTTTGAGTCTGTTTTGTGTAAAACTTTCAACTATTGACTATAAAAAAAATCTCAAAACAGTCCACTTTGTAAAATGTATTTTTGAGAGGAGTGTCAGTAAAACGAAAACAAAATCAGTTGAAATCATACATCTCACATTTTAAATAGTTTATCATGAATTCTTCAGTGATTCGCAAATTAGTATAGTCAAATTAACTGCATGCGTCACCCTTCATGCTTATTCTAAAATGCAGAACCTTATTCTTATATGATTCTGAGATTTTCTGAAATTATCACCATTTTGAAATACACCATATTCCATAACAGACAGAAGTCACTAGTTTGGAATACTAAAAGAAAAAAATGATTAATTTGCTTGGAAACCTTTTGCCTTCATGGAACAGACAGTTTATCAATATCAAAAAATGCCTGGAAGTCTCATAAGTTGTGGTGTGAGGTCGTGAGGCAGGACGCTGTAGACCCAGGTTGGAGAAAATGAAGGTGGTTTTAATAATGAAAAATAAACACAAAACAGTCCAAAGTTCAAAATCCAGGCAGTACAGCTGACCAGAAGAAAAGGCTCAACACTGGTAGTAACTGGAAACGAATGGACAGCCAGCCAGACATACGACAAAGACACAGAAACACAGGTGGCATTAAATACACAGAGGGTAATCACAGAACAAGACACACCTGGGAAAACTCAAGGAGTAGCCAGGACAACATGGAGACTCAAAAGACACAGAAACCCAAAATAAACACACAGAAAAACTCAAATCACGACCGGGAGGTGGGTGAGAATTAGCTTCCTGTGGCAAGTTTAGTTCCAGTCACTAGTTGACTTTCCTGCTCCTCTCTCATTATCATCTATATTCTTTTACTTGGAACATTTCATTGTGCTGTGCAAGTTTCTGATTTTGTTAAAACAACCTGTCCTGCAGATCCATTTCCCCCATTATCCTGATGAATGACCACTCTCTTCTTCTGACACAACACAAGTCGTGACCCTGCTGCATGTCTGTAACAGCAATGACACAATGCTTGGTCTCACTATGATTAGGTCTCATTATCCATTTTTTGTGCTCGACCTTTCAAACAGAATACGAATACAACATGAGTCCCACCACAATCTGAATCCCTCCAAACCCCCCCGCCCAGCCTGGGGCTCCTGCCACTTCATGCATCTCTAGTATGATTAAAACCCCCTGCAGTGTAGAGGCTGACTACTGCAAGAGAAGTGCGCCTCAGACTGAGATTAAAAAGCTGTTTGACTCGCAGGAGCCCCAGCTGCCACCCCAGGAGTGTTTTTAAGGTGAGAGGCTGTCTGCTAGGTTTTCAGCTAGCTGTTTATCGTCCTCTGGCTCAGTGAGAAGCCTGTCGAAGTGTCTCATCGCTCGCAGCAGAACGGGACAGGTCTGTGCTTGAGGGTTTCTCTCAAAGTGAAAAACCAAGCGCATCTACTTCCATGGCTGGCAGCAGCGACAGAGGCTCAGAACGCACAAGCAAGCCGGAGTTCCTCCTCTGCGTGCGTTTCCAGCATGACAGGGTGTCCGCACCCGAACACAGCCTCACATTATGCTTTAAAACAAGCAGGACTATCGATGTTGCACTAAGCAAGCTGCTCAGACGCTGAAGTGCTATGGCTGCAAAGTAAAGGACACACACAAACACACATGCGCCTACACACACACATATCTGACTGTTTTCAAACCCAGTTATTTTGGAGAGAAAAATTGATTTTGCTCACATCTAATCTCACATCGAGGTTAGATGTGGGTGCTTGCTGTTCTGCAAAGATGGTGTTTTCATACCTGTGTTTTGCAATTTTCAAAAATTATTTAAATCAAATTAGTACTTCAGATCTTGTCAGGAAAATATTTAGTAGCAACAAACTGGGCTGTTCATCTAATTTTGTTGAATGTGTTTCAACCCTCTGATGCGTAAGTGGGTCCCTTTTGATCCGATGAGGTCATCTTTTTGCAATAACTTTGTAATAAAAAGATTTTATTACTTCATATTCCAGGTATTTCTCAGAAAATATCTTACTGATATCATGCAATTCAAATTTGTAATTTACCTTTTATACATTTTAATAAATATTATGTTTTATTTTACCCCATTCTTCCGTGAGTACGTAAAAAATAACCCGCATTAATTTTCTATGGAATTTAATTTGTTTCTTACCCCACATGGAGGAGTTTAAGTATCTTGGGATCTTGTTCACCATATGAAGGAAAAATGGAGCAGGAGATCGACAGGTGGATTGGTGCAGCATCTGTAGTGAAGCGGACGCTGTACCGGTCTGTCGTCGTCACGAGAGAACTGAGACAAAAAGCAAAGTTCTTCATTTACCGGTCGATCAACTTTACTACCTTCATCTATGGTTAAGAGGTTTGGGTCATGTCCGAAAGAATGAGGTCACGGATACAAGCGCCCGAAATTAGTTTTCCCCGTACGGTGTCTGGGCTCTCCCTTAGAGTGAGAAGCTCGATCATCCAGGAGGGACAAGGAGTTAAGCCGCTGTTTCTCGTCGAGAGGAGCCATTGAGGTGACTCAGGCATTTTGTTAGGGTGCCTCCTGGACGTCTCCCTGGTGAGGTGTTCTGGGCACGACCCACCAGGAGGAGGCCCAGAGGAAGACCCAGGACACTCTGGAGGGACTATGTTTCTCAGCTGGCCTGGGAACGCCTTAGTATTCCCAAGGATTAGCTGGAACAATTGGCTGGGAGAGGGAAGCTTGGGCCTCCCTTCTTAGGCTGCTGCCCCTGCAATCTGACGAAAGATGAAGATGGATGGATGGATAAATATATACACACATATACATACACTCACATGCATGATACACACAGCATAATAGAATACAGACAGTAATATTAGCTAGCTTGGTTAGCTAGCTTGTTTCAAGAAACTTGCTCTTTCACCCCCCCTACCCATCCCCACACACGCATAATGTTGACATTTTCCATTATCGACATTTCATCAAGGCTGTTGTAAAATTACTATTATTGTCATTTTGTTTTAAAAGTGTTTCACAAATTGTCGCAAATGTTCTGCAAATTGTTCTAAAAACATTTAAAAAAGTGAAAAATTTAAATATTTCAAACATGAAATAATTAGTGTATGAAATTAAGGGTTAAATGAAAAAGCACATTCCTGCTGTGTTTACTGTCTCTTTTAGTAAACGTTTTTTTTTTTTTTTTTTTTTTTTTGAAACACACTGAGAAATAATCCTCTGACTGAAATCAGTTTTAATTTAATAAACCCTAACAGGTTATCTTTTTCTAATCAATGAATTTAAAGTGGTTCTGTTGGTTTTATCAGACGATTACCTGAAGCTTTCTCTGGAGCAGTTTGAAACTGAGCGTGAAGTGTCTGGGATGAAGATCAGTGCTTTCAAATTCAAGACCCGGAACAGGATAGAATGACTTCTCCAGGTCGGGGAGGAAGCTCTGCCCCAAGTGTAGGAGTTTAAGTATCTTGTGTGTTGTTCACAAATTAGGGAAAATGGAGCGTGAGATTGATAGACAGATTGATGAATCTGCAGTGATGCAGGCATTGTAGTGAGACATAGTGAAGAGACAACTGAGCCAAAGGCGAAGCTCTCAATTTTCTGATCAACCAACTGAGTGACATTTGGGTTGTGACCAAAAGAACAAGGTCATTGACAGAAGTGGCTGAAATGGCTTTCAACTGCACCCTCTGTTGGTGTATGGGCTCTGCGTTAGAAATAGGGTGAGCAGCTCAGTCATCCACGAGAGACTCAGAGTAGAGTAGCTGCTTTTCCACATCAAGATGAGCCAGTTAAGGTGGCGTCTGGTTAGGATGTAGGACACCCAGACGAAGACCCAGGACACGTTGGATGGACAATGTTTCTTGGCTGGCCTGGGATCGCCTTGAGATTCCCCCAGGGAAGCTGCGAAGTTGCCTTGTTTCATCCTCAGTATCCAATCTCTGTCATGAAACATGCTGGGTTTGGAAATGCAGAAGGCCCTTTGTACATTTCAGAGATAGGGCAAGGTAAAACATTTTTTATGAGAGGGATTATTACATGTTATGTTTAATTACTTTCTTGATAAGAATACAATAGGATGACTGAGGGAAAGGTGCATAATATGAGTCATAACAATGTTTAATTTCCCTGTGGAGTTAATAAAGTATTCTGGAATTTAATTTAATGCAAAAGTAGCAGTCAGTCAGAGATCTGAATCAAGGACCTTATTCCGTATTGGTTTACAAATTATTTTAAGAATGTCCTGTTTCACACAATAAACTCATAGACATAAAGTCGATCATATATATTTTAGCAATAGTTGGAAGCAATATTTTTTATGAAACTCTTAGTTTTTCGTATACATCTTTGTGATGAAATGGTCATAAGAAAGTTTATGTTTTGTTAAAAAAGAGATTTTAAAATATCAGGTTGGATCTTTTTTGTGGAAGAGTAACGGGAGCCAGTGATTCCCCTTGAAAAGAGAGTTTATTCCTTTTTCAATACTAACACTTAATCAAATACATAAAAAGTTTTATTATTGGCTTCTGTATTCTTATGCAAAATCCACAACAAAATATGCCTTTTTCTGGTTCCAACTGTGTGGACGAAACTTAATGAAAAGAGTTCTTCTTGCTCATAAACTATGAGCTCACTTCAATCATTACAGTTATTAATGATTAGTGTTATTGTGTTTGGCACTGCTACCAGGTTTACCCCAGAAATCCATCAGTCTGGGGGAGGGTGGGTAGGAAGCTGAGCTTCAGATCAGCAGCCCACATCAGACAGATAGATAGACACAAAGGAGAAATGAAAACAGTCTGTCTTTTATTTTGGTATCACAGAGAATTTTAGTTTGAAAGGCACACTGAAACTCAGAATCTCAAGCAAATTCTAAAATATTTTATGCCTTCCCAGTACAGATTTCACACAAGAGACTAGATCTATGTCTACTTGCTGCTCTGTCCAGAATTAGGCCTCAGTCCACACTCAGTCATATTATGCAGTGTGAGTGATGCTATTTATGCTTTTCTTTATCTTCTGCTTCCTCAGTAACAGACATGGAGAAGTGTGCATGCCCAAGGCTGTGGTTGCTCTCACACCTGAATGCAATCTCTTCATCTACTGTCTGGTTTCACAAGAAGCCTGTGACGACCACTTCATGCCTGGTGGTCAATCTTACTGGGAGAAAGGAAGTTATTTCTCTTAGTCTCCTCGGACCTGTCATATGTGTCCTGTCCTCTCTCTGCCTCTTCCTTGATTAATCCAGGCGAACAGTTTACCCAAGCAACATCACAATCCTCAGGTTCAGAAATGCTCAAAGGACCTCAGTGCTGAATTTGCATCCAATTCAAGTTCCAGTGTTTTCCCAGCTAACGGCAAGTTCTTCACGACTCTCCTTAAAAACTCTCTGCTCCAGGTCATCATCACCTGTCAAAACTTCGAGACAACAGCATTTCCATATTGGATTAACATCTAACTATCCTCCAGACCAACTGGTTCTGAATCACCTGCACTGAAATCACCACTTGTTGGGGCCTGCCTATAGCAATGCAGAGCCATTTATTTGGGCAACTTTAGCTTATACACTACCTATTGTTCTTCACCTCAAAATAACTGCCGCTTCCTCCTACCGTTAATGTGGTCTGTACGGCTGTGTGTCCCCTCACATTTTATATATATATATATATATATATCAAAACGTGCGGCTCGATCCCGTGAGGAGAGCTATTACTTTTGTTGGCATTTTGAGTAACTGTGGCGACATAATTGACATTACCTCAAACTCTCTCCCCAACAATCTCAAAAATAAACGATGCAGTTCATGTCTGATGATGACTTTTCATGATATGCAAATCTCTTAAATTCACATTAAGATATTTCACCACATACAGCATCAGATGTTTAGCAGAATTAGTATCAAAGGTAAGTTGTTTTTTGTTTTTTTTATTTCTGCAGCAGAAAGCAAGGCTGTTGAGTAGTGAAGCTGTTTGCAGCTCAGACTGCGCTGCCGACCCTCTGGGCTGGTTTATTGGTGAACCCCCCCCTCACTCCATTTTCGCCTCCACCACCTACCTCCTCCTTCTCCTGATTATTGAAACTGTCCTCTGGGTGAGAACGTAAAGCAATAACACACAAAAGCTAATGTGGTTAACCAACAAGCACATTGGCCTCCATACAAGAGAGAGGGCAAAATCTAATAGTCAGGTGGCAATATGTGTGCAGAATTACAGCATTAGTTTTCATCAGTGTCCCCCCAGCAGCTAGGTGGGGCTGCAAAACATGCTGGATGAAATCTAATTGAGAAAAAATGCATTAACTGGGGGATTGTTTTCCCTTTTTTCTCTTTTACCAAACTTGTGGAGGATGTCATGAGCAAATAAGCTTTCCCTATGAGAGGGATGGTAACATGAGAAACTGAGAAACTGGAAGATTTTGTCCGGAATTATTTCTGTAGAAACATAAATTAGACTCTGGATTTTACAGCTGCTTGAGTTCGACTCTTACGGGCCATTTGGCAGCTAAACTTACAGTAGCAAAAATTGTATAATACTTTTTTTTATGCTTTTTTTTTTGGTAATTTCCTGCTTTGTTTAAATCACTTTCCAATGTAAGTTATGTGAAAGGCAAAAACATTAATGTTGATCCTCATGTGAATGTTGTTTTGCTTCTGCGGGGAATAAAAAGACATTCGGCAGTCAGAAGACGGAGGAGGAAAAAATATGGATGACACCAGTTTCTCCTGCCCGGCATAATTGGCAGTTATGTCGAGGTTGGCAACCGGGTCCCAGTTACCAGGCAACCGTCTCTAAAGCTTTCCATTTACAAGCCGTCCAGCAAATAGATTTTTATAAGGGATGTTTAGTGCTCACGGGGTGAAAGGCAGCCAAAATGTTTGTTAACTCCTGTTTCATTTTTCATTTCCAGCAGAAAGGGATCGAGTGTGGCAGCAGGAGGGGAAGCAATGTTTCTGCATCAGGCAGACGGGGTCTCTGTTGAGCTGCAAATACAGCAGCAAACAAACATACAGTCCACTTTGCTGCCCTAAGTCTAAGGTACTTACAGATGGGTCAAAGGTTGCTGCTTGTGTTGTTCGAAAACACATCCCAGAATTTCTGTATTAACTGCTGCAAGCTTTTCTAAAACTCATAAAGCATTTCTTAACCTTCTCCACTACATGTGGAACACAAAGCCTGAACTTTAAACCCGCTCTGGTTCTAAGTCTTTGAAAAGGGGATGAGTTTTTATTTAGAAACCCACAGTGGTCATCAAGAAGATGGATTACATGGACACATTCACTTAAAAGTTTGAGTACAAATGTTCAGCTTTGTGTTGTCAGATGTGTGAAGACAAATTGTTGAAGTTCAATTCCAGGACAAACTGGTCACAAAAAGGGATTTTAAGTGACTTTGAATATTGTACTATTTATGGAAAATAGACTGACATTAGTATTTCAGAAACTTGATCTACTAGGACTATCATACATAACTACAGAGTTTGGACAGAATGGTTTGTGAAATAGAACATATCCTGCTGCGTTGATCAAAATCCATTTTGATTTCAGAGGAAAATACACAGGCTGGTTTGAGATGATAAAAATGCTGCAGTAGCTCAAATAACAGACCAACCAAGGTACTCATTATACCACCCTTAAAAACATACCCTAAAGCAGATGGGCAGCAGCAGCAGAAGCAGAAGATCACATCTGGCACAACTCCTGTCAGGCAAAAATGCAAACTGAAACTATTTGCACAATTATAAAGCTTCTGGTGATCTGAAAAACTCGATAGTAGCTAAACGGAATCAGTTATGCCAGATCTGATGAGCCTCAGCTTTAGCTGCAATATCCTCATTGTAGGGTCAAAATTGGCATAACTAAGATTAAAGTATGTTAGCATGCAGCATTGTGTCAAAAGTTTGGCCTGGTGGACCTGATGGAATGGTGTGAGGGATATTGCCTTGACCACCATCAGTCTGCTAGAGACTGCTGTATTTTAAGTTTAAAAATGGTATTAGATATATTGATCTGAAATTGCTTTTTAAGGCAATCATCTGTTTTTGCACAATGTAAGGAGTATAACAATTGTGAAAGTATTGAGGATGATCGCCTTGAGTTGAGTAGCGAGATGTCTTTAATGTTTTCTTTAATAGATGTGTTTTTTTTTGTCCAGAAGATTATATCTTACTGTGGATGCAGAAGTGCTCACCCCTACCTGCTGCAGGTGCACAGAAAGCTCTGTGCTCGGAGTAAACATGATTTTTTAGCATCCACTTCAGGGAAAGACACTCCTTGGCTCTCTTTGACACACTGAATCATTCTTCTCTACAGCTGAAGTGCTCACCTTAAAGCTTTTGGTGATCTGAAAAATTGTTCTTTTAGCTGATGTTAAACTGCCCCTTAAAGCACAGTTAGAAGGCTTCAAAATGGATTTTTGCAAGTAACTATCACCAACAAAATAAGGCAATTCTTTTGAACAAATAATTAGTCTTTATAT
>VMRN01000039.1:299757-316323 GCA_010277015.1 Poeciliopsis turrubarensis
ACCAAGTCTCCATGGAGACTTGGTGTTTGTTTTCTTTTCAATTATGTAAACTTTTTGAAAACACAAAGTAACTGGCGGTGTTTACATGACCTTAACAAAACCAGAAATGAAATATTTTTCACACATCTGAACTGCAACACAATTGTTAGCACCAACCGTTGTCTGTCTGTGACAAAAAATTAACCTCAAAAATGTGCTAAAAAGGAAAATGCTTTTCTTTCACAGGAGAATACTTTATGAAAACATGGTTGGTTGGTTTCATTTGTTATAATGCTGGAGATATTTAGGGTTTTTTTTTATTAATCCATAGTTCAACTTGGTTTAGAAAATGTTTTTGTTTACTTCAGTTAACATTGTTGCACAAACTTCAAGATGCTGTCTTCTATTTTATTTGGAAATAAAAATATCTCAGCACTCCTTCAGCATGCAATTTTATCACAGCAGAATCAATACATTTTACAATTTAGATCAGTTACTGAAAAATATTAATAAAATATTTAGTAGATCAAAGACAAGAATGGGACTAGAACAAAATCAGCAATAATGTTAATAACAAACTCAGGCAGACGTTTTGAGAAGAAACAGACCCAAATGTGAATGTTTTGGTGATTAGAATTTATTAAATTGTAACAGTGTAATTTAAAAAGCCTCCTTACTGGACTTTTCTGGACTTAATATTACAATGGCTTGTCGTCAAAAATGCACACATACCCCTTCACACGCACGCACACGCACATTGGTCCTGTTCAGTCATGGTCAAGGCCCACAGGCAGGTCACCGGAAACTGCTCTGTTCAATAAGTTATTAATACTTGAAGCTGGTGGCCGCGGTGCATTATTTAGCAATAATGATAACGTCTGTTCCATTATAGATTGCAGGCCCCACAGACACACACTTCTTTTTTTTATTTTTAATCAGACCTTTCCAAAGATGTCTGCAAGGACATCACACTCAAGCTGGGGACACTCTACACAATTTTTTGGTGTCACGTTACCAGTGATTGCAAGTCGGGGAAAGGCTGCGTCATTCTACACGAGCTGTGGTCATTCGGCAGGGACAGTTGGCACAAATGTCCATTAGTCTGAGAAGGAGTGAAGACTGGAGTCTGCAAATGTGAGAGGGGAACCCAACCAACTTCACTCACAGTCAGACAAACATGTTTCCCATTTTATGAGGAGGATATGGACACACTAGTCTAGTGTGAACTTATCATTGACCGAACTGTGAATGCATATGCAGACAGCCAACTAAAATGAAAAGCTGTGACACGACAACAGCTGCAAAGTGACTTAAAAAATGAAAATATAAAAATATTCAGAACTATATAGCATTGCAACAACATAATACGCAATGCAAACTATCACTAATCAAATTTCTTAACTATAATAAAGCAAATAAATTAATTAAACTAACTTTTACATTGGTAGGTTAGGAACTCCATGTAACCAATTGAACTTAATAACACGTTTTCCTCATAGAATATACCTATTTATCATAAATCTCAATCGGAAATGTTTATTTGCAAAATCCAGCCCAAATATTATGTTGTTGTCTCTTAATATAAAAATAATTATTTTTAGATAACAGCCAAAACTGGAAGTCATTTGAAAATCCATACAACCGGAAATACATCTTCCAAGCTCCCCACAAGAACATCCAATCAACACCTTCCAAATTACATCTACTTGTTGGTTAAAATGAACATATACTAGACAGTGTCGCTTTAGTTTTATGGGAGAGTGTAACATGAATAAAGCCGGACTAATTCTGAGAGTATGTTGTGTTTGTTCCTTCAAACTGTCACTTATTTTGGCTTTAGTTGGTTTGACAAATCCCGTGGTCCGTGATCCTTTAGCAGATTCAGATTTTAGGTGTGTGATCCACAGTGTTTCAGTCACAAAACAAAACAAAAAAAAGACTGCCAGGTTTGGTTTCAGATGACTGAAACTAGTTTAATCCATATCTAAGTTCCTGTCCTTGCTGAAGACAGACATTCCTATGGCAAGACGACACCACCGCCATGTTCCACAATCATGCATCCTGTGTTCACAATGATGTGCAGTATTAGTTATCAACATGGCATTAAGAAAAGAGGCCAGGAAGTTTAATTGTGGTCTTTTCTGACAATAGCATCTCTTCGACATGGCTTGTCACAAAATTTAGACACAAGAAATAAAAATAAAAAAAATGATATGTAATTTTGTCTTTCTTTGTGAGCAGTCCTCCACAAAGTTCAGATTTGTGTAAAACTGATAGTTGCTGCGTTACCTAATCTGTGGATTGACACAATTCCTCCAAACATTGTAAGTGTTGCTTACAAAAATCATTCCTTGCAAACATGAACTTATGTTTGAGTTGCAATGTGACAAAATGTAAAGAAGTCAAAGGAGTAGAAATACTTTCACAAAGCACAGTAAACTCAGGTATCAAATAACCAGTTAGTTTTCAGTCAGTCTTAATGGTTCAAACAAGTAACAATAAAAATACAAGAGACTGAGGAATGTCCATCTAGTCACCAGGATATTGTGGATCCAATCTTTTTTTTTTTTCTTTCCTCAGCAGAAACAGAACGTTCAAACCCACTGTGACAAGAGGACGACAAAGTGGTGAGTCGTGATGGAACAGAGCTCCACAGCCCTGCAGCTTCACTCAGAAAAATGATGAGCAGGATATATGAAATGATTCTGATATCTTCTTCAAAGAGGAAATGGCTCTCCTCCTCCTGAGCAGCGAAGTGTCACAGATAGCAGAGAGAAGCGCAGACTGCTAATGCTCTCTTAAGGCCAGATAGGCTCATTATACAGCAGCTGTGTGAGGAGCACAAAAAGAAAAAACATGTCAGTCCTGGCAGATATGTCTGCTCCGTCCCTTTGTAAAGGTAAAAAGCCAGTCGCTTCCTTTCACCTCTTTTAACCTCGCTTGAATACACTGACTGGAAGTTGTGGAAACCCTCCACCGCTTGTGTGAGGATTCAGTAATTGGCCTTCATGGGAAGTGGGTGTCCTGCTAGCGCAAGGCTAATGTCAGCTTGGCCCTGATTTGTTCGCTGTTTCATTCTACTGCCGGCTGAGAATTGCAATTTGTGCCCTCCTTACCGGTAAACCTTTTTCTCTGAAGATTAACTGTTGCTGGCCTCATTATAAAGGACAGAATCGTCGCTCTGAAGCTGGGAGCTGTTAAAGTCATTAAAACTTGGGCCATTTCTTTGTAATACTTAATAATAAGCAAACAGCGCTGCTGGAGATTTGTTCACAGGAAAAAATATCTGCTTTTCAACCTTGATAAGCAAGTGTGGGGAAGAGTGGCATTTTATCTATTTTTATTTATTTATATATACAGTATATATATATATATATATATATATATATATATATATATATAATTTTTTTTTTCTTTATTTTGTTTTTTTGTTTTTTGATGAGTTGTGCAGTTATTTCAATGCTTTTTGAAACACTAACATAAAGGATAACCACTTATTGTAGATGTTGTCTGGAATGTCAGGGATTCATTTTTTGTGTTCATTTATTTTAATTTTAAACAAAAACCCAAACTTTTCATCCATCCATCCGTGTATCCCATACTTGTAAAATCCCTTTGGCCTACACTCACATTTTGTTGTCCATTATGTAACAATTGATTTGAAGAGTTCATAAAGTTGGATTCAAGTTTTGTTGTTTGAAGGAAATTGCTTTGTAATTTCCTTCAAACAAGGAAATTATAATTTTGTTTCATATTGGAAATGTTTTGCCAACAAAATGTGTCACTTTGACCACAAGTGCTGCTGTTTTGGTTTTTTAGCTGTTTTCAAAATGTAGAGTTTGAGGTGACAACTGTAGGAAAACAATCAAAAAAAATCTGTAACTTTAACTATGCTCGATGTTTTTTTCCCCAACACATCTGTCTTCCAATTGACCACACCATGGGATCTGATTACTGACAAAGCTGAAGGATAACTCCTGTTTTTTTTTTCCTGATGTGTTTCTTGTCTTTATAGTTTTTTTTTTTTTTTTTTTTTTTTATGGACATGATTTCACATGTAACTGAGTAAAATACTTCACTCAAAACAAACTTAAGTAAAAGTAAGTGTTTGGATTTTGCAAGCAACTTATAAAAGTGCAAACGATGGGGAAACTGTATTAAGAGTGATGTGAATCAGTATAACTAGTTACTTCACACCCCGTTGTTGGAGTATGCATACAGTGAACTTCTGAGTTTTTTAAAAGTCTTTTATAGCTACATTTTTTACAATAGTCTTGTAATCATATTTGGTTTTATTGGAATTATAATCAACATTCATTTGCAAAAAAAGTGTATTTGTCCACTTCCATGGATATAAGAATATTCTAAACATAAAAGAAATATTCTGCCAAAGTAAAGTAAGCACATTTAGAATAAATATGCAATCAATTTGCAATTAGTCGTAAATTAATTATGGCCCAGATGCAATTATTTGTGATTAAATATTTTAATCGATTGATACCCCTAACTAGAAATAATTAAACATATCTGAATCCCTTTGTTTATTCCATGCATCTTGCCTAGAGACTTTTTATTGTCATGTTTTTTCACAGCACAAACAAAAAAATAATATCACTTTCATAAACATAAAAATGATATTATGGGTGCTTCTTGTGCTGCAGTCTGCCGTAGACACCTGTGGAAATTTATCAGCATTAAGATTAGCAAATGTAGGGAATGCACAATAGTTGGGAGAAAACAAAAATACTAAAGAAATGTTTAATTGAGTTTGGGATTTAGAACATGTTTGATCACCAGAAGGACCATTTCACTATAAGTAATGGTTAGATGTCTGCAGCTTCTTATTTAAATGCAACAAAAGGTGCTCAGTGAGTTGAAACCAGTCAAGTTGAAATCAGGAAGGTAATAATGAAAGGCTGAACCTCATTAGAGAAAAATGAATTAAAATGACACAAGAGATCAAAAGCTCTCTAACCAAGCCTCTATGTCCTTTCCTCCACTGTGTTTATCAGCCCAGCAGCATTTTAAAGCATTTTAATGAACAGAAGAGGAGCTCTTCGCTGGAGGTTTATTAGTCCAGTTGTGAAAAAGAATGAGTCGTTCCCGCTGCTGATGCATTATTGATGCTGTGGTCATTTCTGAAATCCAGCAGCACTAAGCTCGCTATATGTTTTTGTTTCCAAAGCCACTTTAACACAGCAAACATTAGCCGCGTCCGCTTTGTGCTGGTGTAGTAATTACAGAGCGAACAGCACACAGGTCTTTAATGGAGGAAGTGGCTGCACTCAAGTTGAGCAGAGAATTACTGTGTACCTAATGTGTTCCTGCAGAGTCCAGGGATTCATACGGTTATATTCACCAACAGGTTCATAAATGAACTCCTGGATTAGTCTGCCATTAGAGCAATATCAGCTGACAGCAGGAGACTGCATTCAGGTCTAAGTTGGGATCCTGTGGGGTACTTCAGCCGCTGCAGTGATTTTACTGCTCTGGATGTGCCACATCTGAAAAACTCCTCCAAAATCTCCTCATTTTTTGATGTCAACAATTAACAAGTTTAACTTTTTATAAATTTTCTAACTGTGTAATACAACAATCTATTATATCTTGTTGTGCAGATGTAAACAGAATGAAGCTGAATTGTACAGTATTCAGCGCATCATAAGCTCCTATAGGCAAACATTTATGAATATGCAAAATAGGAAGAAAACTTAGTTGCTATTGCGTCCAGAATAAACAGTAAATTCATAAGTACACTAAGAGAATAAACCTGAGGAATTAAGTAGTCGAAGAGGGTGAACTATTAAAGTCTCTTCCCATTTTCATATCTTTCAGAACCAAGGTGTTTGTAACAAAGTTATTAACTGAAGGTTCAGTTTATTCAGGATCTATTTACACTGCCTTGTACTTTAGGTAGGTTAGCTAAATGATCAAACTCTCCTAGTTTGTAAGCTGATTCTCTCACATTTGAGACCCAGTGGATATCAGGGTACTTACAGCAGCTACAGTAGAGAGAAAAATTATTCTTCTTTAAATGAAAACCAGAAATATATTTGGACAAAGTCATTTTATATTTGAATGTTTTCACAAAAAAGAGGTTTTTGATCTTTAATTTATTTAACATTTTGAAAATAATAAATATATAATAGATAATAGACAGAAAATAACTGGAATAAATTGGAATATCTAAAGGTTTTTGGGAAAGTGTGTTGAGATAGTGTTGTAAATTCGAGAATTGGAGAAATGTTCTGCTTACATACAGTGCTAGCTGTTGCTCAACCTATGAATTGTAACAACGTTCATTAGAACTGGGAACAACTGTCAGAAAAGTTCCCAGCTTGATTGTTAATCCTGAGCATCCTTAAATATTATATCTGAGGAGGTTTAATCCTAATTAAACTGTAGTGCTTTTAGGTTGGTTTTCTTTTCAAGCTGAGCCTAACGGTGTTAAAATCGAAGAAATCCGTGAATCCTTTATGAACTAGACTCCTGTTTGAACATGATTATTTATAAACACTGCAAATTTCCTGCCACACATTTATTTTTGAAAAAACGATGAAAAAATATGAAACTTCAATGCAAAACAGATGCAGACTGAGTTTATATTCTGCAGAGTGTGATCAACTTTCAAATGAGCTGTTGGTTAAGTGTTCAGAGGTTAATTTACGACTCACCTGTTTAAAAATGAATGAAAATTCATAGTAAACTCTTCTGTGGCATGTGCCCTCTTTAATTGCCCTTTCCTCTATGAAAAGCTTCACTATAATGAAGGATATCTGTAATTTTCAGTTTACCTCCATCTTCTCACTGCTGTCATCAGCAATTAAACTTGAAAAGGATACAAAAAAAAAAAAAAACTCACAATGAAAACCTGCTGGACACATTTAATGTGTAACAAAAAGATTATTGTATCCCGTCTGTTTATCTGACAGCTTTTTTTTTACTCTGTGTGGCCATCGCCTGCAGCTGCTCACGCCGCACAGGAAAAATATAATCAGAGAACAAAAAGACGAAAGGCCGAGTGGAATTTGATTAAATCAGGGCTGAATGGGATGCTGTGAGTGGCTATTGTTGTAGGCTGTTTAGAGAACGTGTGTGTTTCTGTGTGCACTGAGCCGCCTGTTTAATTCATTAGTGCAGCCACATCTGACGCAGATGAAATGCGCCGTTCCATACCAACTCAGAAGCTTCATGAGCTACGAAATCTATGAAAAACATTTGGAAATAAGTCTGGCTTAAAAGGGGAGAAACATATTAAAGTTTGCTCTTTTTCATTGACTCCATGTTAAAGGAAGTAGCAGTTAATCCAAAAATAATCAGTCTTAGAAAGATGGTGTTTGATTTGAATAAGGTCGCCTCTTTAATTAGTGTTTGCCTCTAAGAGGAAAATTGATATTTAGGTCCGTAATTCAATAATCTGTTATATCCTGTGATTGAATCAAAAAATGTGATACACCTCATATGAAAACAGTTAAAATCTAAAGTGTTAAAAAGTAAGCAGGAATAATACAATGTGAAGTTTTTTTTGCAAGGACCTGGTAGATCTAGACTGGCAAACAGAGCAGATAGATGGCAGCACCATGAGTTGAGAGATGTGTTGCAGCCTTTTGCTTCAGCACCCAGTGAAATGTAAGAAAACAGATCTCAATGTGGTTTGTCACTGGAAAGAGCAGGAACCTGACAGCATACGCGACTAAAATCTGGTATTTCTTAGTAACAAATTCAGATCTTAGGCTACTTCTATGGGTCCCATATTGAAATTTAAAGATTCGTTTGAGCAACTCCTCTCTGGTTCCTCAGGGCCTTGTGTTGGGACCTATTGCTTTGAACGTGATAAATATGTGATTATCGAAAAGTTTTGCAGGCGTTCAGGGTGGGATGTCTTTTGGACGCCTTTTGAATGATTTAATTCTACACTTTAAAACTAAGACAAATGTATATTTTTCTCTTTTTCTGACCTGATCCTCTTTATTCAGAAATCAGCTTTGTTTTGATATTGCTTTTTGCCGGTAGGCAAAGGATTTTCTTTGTGATTTATTTACTCTACCATGCCAAAAACATCTGGATTTTTGTGGTAATGCCTGTAAGTTAAGTAAACAGAGTGGTCTTCGAAACAAAAATATATTTTTTTTATTTGAATATTTCATGTTGAAGTGTAGTTTGAAGTAGGCATAAAAATATCAACGTGTGTTGTTCTTTTTCTGCAGTTTTTGGAACGAGAACGTGTTATTGGTAAACGCACACTTGTCTGAAGAATAAACTCCTTAACAAAACTTCCAGTGTGCGCTCACAGACATATGAACACACACTCCTCCCTCAGCAGTAATCTGCATCCCATAATTGCGTTTGGTGTTTATTTCTCTTCATCTGCTGCTTTCTGGTTTCAGCGCCGCCCTTCATTAACTCGCCTCCAAAGTCATCAACAAGGCACAAAAGGCAGAGCACCCATTTCAATGAAGGCTGAATAGACCCTAACTGGAGAAAAAGAGGCTTTAAACTGCAAAGACAAACAGGAAGTGGGCGAGCACGCAGCTGCATGTTTGTGTCTTCGTGTGTCTCAATCAAAGCCATCGGCACAAACTGTTGTTAGAGTTCATTCTGTTATATTGGAGCTATTCTGTAACCCTGTGGCTCTGATTGGGCTTTCACTGTCTGACTGCAGTCATGATGAAAAAAGGAAACTTGAGAGGTCTTTCTGCTTCCGCTGAAAACGCTCTTCAAGCTTTCTTTTCACGCCGAGCGCCGTCTTCTTCTGTGTGATTGAAGACAAAGGCTCCTCTGCTTTCAGACAGACAGCAGCTTCTGTCTTGAAAGCAATCAGAAGCTCTTTAAATTTGCCTTTTCTTAACTGTCAGTGTCTTGTTGTCAGCCAAAGCATCAGGCTGGAGACGTTCAAGAGCTTCACCTGCACACAAGTCACTGTGTTCACAGACGGCAGCAGCTCCAGAGGAGCACGGATCCTGAAACAAATGTTCACAATTCCAGTGATTGAAATGAAAATTGATCGGACGTCTGTTACAATCGATTTTGTACAGTTTAGACAATATGTAACCTATCTTTGCATTGTAAAGATAGGTTACATATCTTATTATTAGACACAAGATTATTTTAGATAGTTTTTTATACTTTTAGTTTTTAAATGGTGATTAACTCAAAGAGTCAATGCTCCACCCAGCCTGTGTTAGTGAGAAGTTAAGCTGTTTTGAAATACTGAATTTGGCCCATCATGTCCTATAATGTCTGAAGAAAATGATACAAGCATGAAAAGCCACTTTAGTTCATGAAGGTTTTTCTATGATTTATATTTATACCATAAATTGCAGAAAAACCTCTGATTGCAGTAATAAACATTGATATGTAAAAAAAATTCTGCTAAATTCAAAAGTGCTGATTTACTTGGCTGTTTTGTAAACTTAAAGTTGAATACATTCAACATCTGTGTTGAAGTTTTTTTGAAGTGGTAATTAGCTCTTGTGAATTCAAGTACTTTTAAAATGACATTTAAATTCATGCTCTTATTTTGAAGGGGGTGACGACCACTTACTCAGTGGTTCCATTTCCACTCCTCAAGTTCCCTGTCAGTTTTTTTCCAATAACTTTATTTCAAACAAGAAACATACATGAACAAAATAAAACCCAGACAGTTGAGAACAAGACGAATCTAAGAATCTTTATCTAGTTAGTAGAATCACGTAACAAAAGTGGACCCAAAATCTAATTCAGCATCTGTGGAAAAGCATCTCATCTTTGTATTTAACTGTAAATAATGGTAGGATGGAGCAAAAGGTGGAGAGATTAGGACTTTATTTGCATTAATGAACGGACTTTGCAATGAAGAACAAAGCACAGACAAGAAAGATGATGCTCTCTGATATTAATCTGTCTATCTGTGCTCCAACCCTCACATATTCTCATGCAATATGGACCTTAGATTAATTAAAGACATTTTGGGTACATATCCTAAGCTAGGTGGCTGGTCTCAGCAATAGAAATATGAAGAGGGGCTAAATAGTTGCTACTCTGTATCTAAAGGATAAATGGAAGAAAATGGACAGAATGTTAGATAAACATTTCTTCTCAGATTTTTAACTTCTGTCTAACAGACAGAAAAAAAAAAAACTTCCTTCTTTACTTAAAAGCTCTGCATTCCACCAAAGTTTTCTTCACATTATTGACTTCTTGCTTAGTAACCTCATTAGTAAAATGATGTAGAGCCCGTTTCAGTATTTTTAACCAATTTTGCTGGTGTTTACTGATACCCAAGTTCATATTTTTCAAAAATCTGATTAAAGTTGGTTCCTTTTCTTTTGTAACTTTATAGAGGACTTTAAATCATTGGCAAGTAATTGCATTTTGCTTTTATTCATGTTTTTTTCCTAAGTTGTTTTGGGACTTGAGTTGTCTAATTAAGCATCTCAATTGAGTTTTAAATGAGTTTCTTTCACTTCTTGGAACTTTACTATCACTTATGGTCTTTCGAGACTTCTTGCTGAAAATAAAACAAAAAATTGTTGAACTTAAACTTAATGGAGTTTGAGTTTAAAACTTTTTTTCAGCTTTTTGATGATCAAAACAGAATTGAAATCATATAAAACATGCTAATGAACTAATTCAAAGTAATAAACTCATTTTCTATCGGAGGAATATTTAGATATTACTTTTGGCTATTTTGAAAGGGGCACCTAAAAGCAGGAGTTTATCAGAACGTTTTTGTGCAGAATCAGAAACAGTACCAGATGCTTCTTATGTTCTGTCTTCAGGAGAACATACAGCATTCATGCAAAGACTTGCTGATTCTACTGTTTTTCAACTTGTGAAGTGGACTCTTTGTGCTTTAACAGATTACATTTTCTGTCCTCTGGCAAATTTTAATTAGCACAATATTATTGAAAAATTCTCATTTTAGTGAACAAAAACAACCAACAAAAAAAAAAAAAAAAAAACCTTGTGTGTGTGTCAGCTTTGCAATTATCACTGCCGTCGATCTCACATTAGAAAGAGAAACTTAATTAAAAAGATATTAAGCACGGCTGTTGGGCTAAACTCTCGTTTTCACCATTTTCCCTGCATGTTTGAAGCTCTCAATCAGCAAGAATCCCAGCAGCAGCCTCGTCGTTCTGAACACTCAATATCTGCACTTTCCTGCAGGCCTGAGCATCAAACTGTCTTAAGTTTCTATACTCTCTCGCTCTGATAGGGCTGTGGTCTTTGTTATGAAGCTTATACACAAAGCAGAACATATTCACACGAAGGAGATGGGATGTCTGTTTTACACCAAAAGAAGAATTTAATTGAAAATTCGGGCAAAATGACAATGGAAACTTTTAAAGCCAGAGTGAACTTTTATTTTTTTTTTTCAGGTGATCATTCATTGTTGTGGACCAACTGGGTTGTGTTACTGATCTTACATTTGAGAGTCAGAAATGAGGCCATCTGTCTGACAGCAGATCATTAACTGCACAGTGGTTCCAAACACAAATGCAAATTGACAAAAGAACACCCGTAAAAGAAGTAAAAACACTCAAGTTATGTATAAAGTCTTGCAATGGTCCACTGCAAGACTTTATAAAGTCCAGATGTAATCATGGTCAAAATGCTGCAGTTTCTATGGTTCTTAAGCAGGCTGTGTACAAAAGAATATCTGCAAGCCTGAATGATTTGGAGCAAAGTTAGTCACATGTCAAAGCCGGTAAAACTCTGAGACTTTCAGTTTGAAACATGAACCTGTTTAGGGCAGTCCACGTAATAAGCTAAATGTATGGAAAATTTGCGATTAAAGAGATATCCAAGTAATTGTTTGGGTAGATGGAAATGATCATTCACAGCTCAGCACGGTTGATGGATCTTCCCAGGAGCAAATCTAAAATCCAACTCAGGCACTATAGTTTTATTCCACTTTATTTTTCCATAAAACACCTGCGGTGTGACATTAAAGTGGTAGTGTAATAAGAGGCAAAGGCAAAGGACTGAGGAGGACAGGAGAGAGTGAAAGCTGATTCGCTGAGGATGCCTGGCAGCAGTAAGCCCTCCTCCTCTTCCTCCTCCTCTGCAGCTCGTCAGGGCTCGATGTGGCAGAGCGAGACAAGCAGTGGCGTTCGGGCTCTCTGAGAGCACAGAGCCAGAGAGAGCGACAAGCTCATTTCAGGGCCGACTAATTTCTCCATTATAGGTGCACAATTATCCCAGTGTGACTACGAACAGTGAGATGGGAATATCAGGAAGGTGAGAGGAACAGAAAAGCGAGGCCAGCTTTTCCAGAGCAAGGAAGATGAGAGTAGAAAATGCAAGAGACAGGGGATGATTCTGGAAGTTTTTCTATATTTTTAATTGCAAAGCTGGAGGAGAGTTTAACACATTAATCTGCTCAAGGACACAAACTGAGGCAGCTTCAGTCTGGGAGCCTGGAACAGGCTCTGAAAAAAAATGCAATAACTTCAATAGTGGAGGTTCTCTAACGTCTTTGCAGAGACACTGCACAGTAGAAGAAAAATGTACCCAAATACCTCCAGTTATTATAAAGGTTCATTTTATTCCAAAGGGAAATTAAGTTTTAGAGCAGGAGGAAGAGCGATAATGTATATAATGAAAACATGCACACATGGCGGATAACCAAAGCAGCACAAAAAGAAAGTCAGTAAAAAAATGGTCTAATACACCAACAGACAGCAAGGATTAGGAAGCAGCGGGATTTCTCTTTTGTGAAAAGTTTCATTTAATTTTTGAGGATAAAGAAAATCAAACATCAAAACAACTCTTAAATTAACTTCAGAAAGTATTGGAGTTTAACATATGAGTTTCATATAGATACTTTCATATTTGCTCTTTTACCAATTTCTTCTCTTTTTGCTTTTTTGTTACACCTAACTGTTTCACCTTATCAAACATTTGTTTCTATATTAAAAAAGACAAACTGAGTTAATACAAAAAACCAATTAATAAATTATTATTTAGTAGAATAAAATCTATTTAACGTCCAAACCAATTAGGCTCCATGTGCTTACAGATCTGCTTCCCAAACTTAATTACTGGTTGTGGCACGGTTGGCAACATTTGGCATAAAATATTTGCAATAACTAGTAATGATACATAATATAAGGACACTTAAGATTAAGGTCACACACTCATTCCCAGTCAATCGTTCATATGACATATAACTTACTTAAATTGTGTCATATAACTTATTTTAATTAGCTGATATTTCATTTACTTGCTTAAACATGTGTGGCTAAGTTTAATGGAGGCATTATCTTATTTGGTTTATTGGGTTTTCAAAAAAGTCTGCTCCAGTAATCTTATGGATAAAAGCTGACTTTACACCATCTTTACCAGAGCCAGCCAGCCAGCCAGCCAGCCAGCCAGCCAGCCAGCCAGCCAGCCATCCATCCATCCATCCATCCATCCATCCATCCATCCATCCATCCATCCATCCATCCATCCATCCATCCATCCATCATGTCCACACCAACATTTTCTAGGTCATCCTGGGGTCTCCAAGGTTTTCCTCAGCCAAAGTACATTTAATGTCCATCACTGAATTCCTTGATTTTGTCCATAGTCACTCAAAGCTGGTCTATGGTCGAGGCTTCTTCCTGTTAAAATTGGAGTTTTCCTTTCCACTTCTGTCACATACATGCTCTGATGGTCGTTGCTACAAAAGTTAAGATCGCAGTGCAATTAAGTGTCCTCTTTCACTGCCTGCTCAGTCAGGTTCAGCTGTTGCTTTAAAGGCATCATTAGAAAGAAAACTGCTTTTGTATGAATTGTCGTAAT
This sequence comes from Poeciliopsis turrubarensis, assembly GCA_010277015.1. NCBI lineage: Eukaryota > Metazoa > Chordata > Actinopteri > Cyprinodontiformes > Poeciliidae > Poeciliopsis > Poeciliopsis turrubarensis. The sequence continues at coordinate 313,507 of VMRN01000039.1, forward strand.
GAGATAAACATGACTGCATTGCTTTATTGCTAAGACAGACTTTGGATGTACATAAATTACATTTTAATCTACTCTAAATGGATTAAGTTCTTTGCTTTTTAAAGTTATGAGATAAAATTTGTTTTGAATAAATGCTATGTAAAAATAATTTATTCAAAGTTGTTTGATATAGACCAAAATGTTAACTTCTCGTTTCACACTACCTCTGACCTTCAATGGATTTTTTTTTTTTTTTATTATTATGATTTTTTTTTTTTTGTAGCAAACGATCTGTCACTCAGTTGCTTTCCAAGCACAGACTGAGTGGCAGTAGAATGTGTGTTCCAAGATCTGAGCCAGGAAAATGTGTAATAATAATTGCTGAACTTCCAGCTTGGTTTAATTTGCGTTGTTATTTAATGCTTCAGTTACTTAAATGGGTTCAGTCAGCTTCCTTCGTTCTGAGCTCATTGACACAGCTTGCTGATGTACGGCTGCGTGTGTGTACGTGGGTGTGCGTGAGCTTGTGTGACCATTGTAAGACTGTTCTGTTGGAGTTTGATGAAGCTGCTGCCTGACACTTTGCTGCAGGGCTGCTTTCTAACTGAATGCAGATTTAGAAGGTTTTGCAGACATGATGACAGCTTGAAGTGTTTTTTTTCTTTTCTTTTCTGCTGACTTGAAGAGTTTTCAAGGAAGTGGCTGAATGTATTTGGTGTTTGAGAGGAAGGGATGTTTTAACCATTGCAGTGTGCTGCCCTGTTTGAACCGAGTTCACTACCTGCCTTCGTCATCACATTTTGATTCATTTATTTCCTGTTTTCACTCAGCACTTTTAATAGGAGCATTGTGATACTACAGAAATGTCAAATTCTGCTTCATGTTGATATGATTTATCACAAACAGTCTCAATTTCTATATACCTGAAAAGTTAACCAGGGGTTGGAATGGGTTCACTCACCTGTTTCTCAGTTTCTAAATCACTTCTACTTCTGTTTTTATTATGTCAAAACTATCACTACCACAAAGGCTTTGATACATTCAATATTCAGTTTATCCCTTATATATTTTCTGTTCACACTATTTGATTTATTCTGCACGGTCTCCAGTTTACAGAGTCAAAATTCAATCAAGTTATTTTATGTTGATGTATACAAGACTTTCACTGACAAGGCAGTTCAAAGAGCTTTAAGCATTAGTAGCTACAGAAAGTTGCATCCCCACCACATACAAATACTTGTATAGAGTCAAGGATTTTCAGAGCTAGTCCTCTTTCTTCATTATTCCATTCATTTTATTCAATGCACCAGTAGCACTAAAGGTAAATAACACAAAGTACAATCTTTCGATCACATTGAAGAAAAATACACAGTTTCTCTTAAAAGTATAAACGTAAGATGTCATGTCAACAAAAATGTCATGGAAATGGATGCGTCTCAGTAATATAGTAAAACAATTCAGCATTGATTTGCAGTCTTTGGATTACCTGGAAGCTATTGATTTCAGAATTTGTTGATGGTCTCGAGACAAATCAATGCATTCAGGAATGAGTACACAAAGCCTTACCAACAACTGTCTCTGTGACACCACAAGGTCTAAAAAGCTTACTGATTTCACTTCCAGAGTAAAATCTGGAAAGTGACAGGAAAAAGAAGGACTATGCAACCAAAACTGCCTGAGGATGGAATAAGAAGTCAGAGCCTGCATCTTTAAGGTCTTGATATCTGTGCCACATGTGGATCAGGATTAGGGCTTTTCTTGTTCACTACCCATACAAGGAACACTAACAATAATGACTTATTAAATATATTTATTGTATGTTTGTGTATGTATAGTCAGTTTTAATAAGGTTTATTATGTTAGTGTGGATCAGAGGAAATCACAATAAATTGAAACTGGTGCACCAAGACATAAGTATAATTTAAAAGATTTTCTGCAAACTGAACTGGAAAACTGATGTTAGATAACTGTTTTAACTCAAAACCTCAAAATAAAAACCTAGGTTGAATAATTTATGCAAGTATTGTGTTTATTTCTATTTTGACTTGTGGATTTTTGTAATTCACAAATTCGACATCCTTCGTAAAGCATCTTTCATGTTTCTCTGTTTCCTCTCCTCCAATTAGAGAACTCTCCCAGGATCCAATGAAACATTTGTCTCCATTAGCAGTGTAGGTTTTGAGGAGAGAGCCGTGAGGTGCGGCTAAAACCCAGATGAAAACTTCCTGGAAGCCTCATACCGAGATCCAATTTCAAACAGCGAGCAGCGTGCTATGATAGGGGAAAAGCGGAGCGAGAATCCCCTTGCCGATGTGAAGCAGTTCATACTGCTGATTTCAGCAAACACTATAAATCACAGAGTCTAAGCATCGATTAGCTCGGCCCGCCAATATTCTGTGTGCTAGTCAGCGAGAAGGGAGGAGTTATATTGTGAGCTCAGAGAAAACACAAAGCACCTCAGGAAAGGCATTCAGGTCTTAAAGAAAGATAGAAACTAGCAATGCTGCAGGAAGAAGTCCAGCCATGTCAGGGTTTCTATCTGAAAGAGAGCAGATTTTGTAAAGCTGGTTTTCATGAAATGTTGGTTAGATAAAATTTCTGATTACTGTCCATCAGTAAGAATCATTCCTATTTGCTCAAAGCTTCAGGTGTTTTCCAATTTCTAAATTATTTTTCAGTTCCTTCTGAAGAAATCTGACATGATGAAATGACACCATTTTAAAATTGTGTCATTTTGTTCATGGAAAATACTGAACACATTGTAAAAGGCACAATTTTATAAAATGTTTTATTATTATTATTATTATTATTATTATTATTATTATTATTATTATTATT